>OX457043.1:25840430-25916496 GCA_949752735.1 Lumbricus terrestris | reverse complement strand
AACACCCTATAGCTAGCTATAGACGCATTTTTTGCTTCGTTTTCAAATGTTGTATTCTTGCGCGATTGAATATTGATCGTACCGCCGCAATCAGTTTTACGGAATTCTAAACATTTATTTAGTTGTGGCAAAAACTATATTTCACGTAGTTTTGATCTAATTTTTGCCCTACCTGACAATGAGTGTAGGCAATTTAGGCAAGCTTTCAAAATTGCAGTCGCGTTTGTTTTAATCATAGCCAGGTTTCATGTTTAAGCAACAATACTCGATTTAGCGCTAAGACTGACACCTGTTAAACTATGACAGTGTGAGTAGAAGTAGTCCGTGTTGCCTGAAATGGACCACATTAAGTCTCCTTAATTGGACCTATAAGTTGTTTGCGGTCCATTTAAGGACACCAGTACTTGCAATGTTATTGGGTACGGTCCATTTAAGGATACCGGTACTTGCAATGCCCTGTTGTGATTCTTTAACCAATTACAATACCCTCTTTTGGCATAAGTTTTATGGAACAACAGTCGACAGTGTGGCATGGGATTTGGCGATGCTTCTGACAAGCTTAGAACGACTAATTTCAAAATATGCAATAAATGTCAGTTGTAGGCTTAATAGTTTCATAACAGTTGCTCTGAAGCAATACACTGCTATTATAGATGAAGATAATGTTCCTCTGTGCGAACTGCGCGCAATTCTTCTTGTACTATAGATTATAAGCTTACTCAAATAGATTTAACTCAGGAGTAGGCCTACTAATGTAAGACTTCACAATAATTTATTCCCAGTTTTAGCTAGGCCATATTATTTCACTATATAGAGGCCTATATAGTCTATATGTAGACCTGCTCTGGTTATTATGGCAATGTACTCCTAATTGATCTGCAGGCAGAGGTTATGCCAGTCATTATTAAGTTGATTTCAGCTACTGCAATTGTGCATTGATATTTTTAACTGTATGGTTAGACACTAAGTGTTTTAAAACGTTTCCCTTGCTTTTTGGGTAAAATTACCTGTTAAAAACGTCTTTAAAATATTATGTCCCATTCAGGGCAAATGGTCCAATCAAGGACACCATGCGGTCCATTCAAGGAAGCAGGTTGCCTTGATTGGACTTTTTAGGGGTACCTATTTGTTTATTTCTCATAAATCCACGAATATTTCTTGTCTTTTGCTTATTAATAACATAGATGAACAATCAACCAAGCATCTGGCGTGCTTTCCTTTTGGAAATTCATTAGCATTTATGCAGCACACCTAAGTTTGCCTTAGGTGGTCCATTCATGGCAACTCTCCCCTACATGTGTTTTCTGCATATAAAGGCTTACATTTAAACGGTCTGCCTCTGTACAGATTCTCTCTCTCTCTCTCTCTCTCTCTCTCTCTCTCTCTCTCTCTCTCTCTCTCTCTCTCTGTCTCTCTGTCTGTCTCTCTGTCTGTCTCTCTCTCTGTCTCTCTGTCTGTCTCTCTCTCTGTCTCTCTCTCTCGGTCTGTCTGTCTTTCTGTCTGTTGTTCTGTCAATCGTAATTAATTTAGTTCCAATAATCGTACATGTGACGTGGTTTACATAATCCTACCCTATACTCTATCATGCCCTACAGTGCCTACACTGTATACAAGTACACAACCTACCTTGTATTGCAGCCACACTGCCTTTCCTGTCCTATATTATTCTTTCTGTTATGTTCAGTAGTGACCATGCCTAACAGATTCTTCCGACCAAGCCCGGGATGATCATCCAATGTATACGCTCCTATACTTTCCACCCCACGTCTATCCTGCCAAGACTGTATACCAGATCTATACTGTGCATTCACCTTTGATAACGTCAGGGGCGGATCCAGGGGGCCAATCCGGCCATAGCCCTCCCCATTCCAAAAGTGCATAGGACGTCCCCCATTTGGTTTCAACAAGCTTGAAATCAATGTTGCTGGATAAGGCGAGAGAAAAAAGTAGCATATTTCACAAAAGATTCCTCAGATTTTTCTGGCAAAGATCACCGAAAATTTTGGCCCACAACCCGCTTCGAAAATTTCTGTATCCGTCCCTGGATAACGTAGACCCTATAGGGCCTATACCTTATCGAATACTGTATATCGTATCATCTCTATAATTAGGCTATGTATATCGCCTGTCGATATAGTTACATATAGACATATTGCCTGTTGCAGAATGACAAATCAGAGGCGCTTTCAGAACGAAAACTACGCGGAAAAGAAATGCCTTCAAAGAATGAGAGACTATTGAGTAAAACCAGTGATTACTTAATTTGAGCCTCAGTGAAGGAAGAACATGCCATTCATCAAAAACATAGCCTATATGGGAACCAATAATTATTATGCAGGCCCAAATGGTAAACTTAACCTGTGGGCTAACTGCACTATACTCCATCTCGATGGCTTCTTATATAATTATTAGTCCTTGTGTAGTCTTATAACACGACTGCATGCATGCTTCTCCTTTCGACCGCGTGTTTCTTTGGCATCTCTGGTCGTCCGCTGGGTAGCTGCTATCACCTTGCGTCAAAGCCTGGCCGAGTTGCAACTGCAATCAGCGCCCATTAACAGGTGGTCGCGAGCAGAAGGACGCACCTTGCAGCGTTGGCAGAGGCGACAAAGCAGGAGTCGTAAACTGCTGAGCACCAAGTGACAACGCCTCAGCCATCGCAGACGACAAATGGTGCCAGGAGGAGGTGAAGGAGGAGGAGGAGGACAAGGAGGAGCAGGAGGAGGAGGAGAACAAGGAGGAGGAGAATGAGGAGGAGGAGGAGAACCAGGAGGAGCAGGAGGAGGAGGAGGAGAACAAGGAGGAGGAGAATGAGGAGGAGGAGGAGAACGAGGAGGAGGAGGAGAACGAGGAGGAGAACAAGGAGGAGGAGAAGGAGGAGGAGGAGGAGGAGAACGAGGAGGAGAACGAGGAGGAGAACAAGGAGGAGGAGAAGGAGGAGGAGGACGAGGAGGAGGACGGGGAGGAGAGTGAGGAGGAGGAGAACGAGGAGGAGAACAAGGAGGAGGAGAAGGAGGAGGAGGAGAACGAGGAGGAGAACAAGGAGGAGGAGAAGGAGGAGGAGGACGAGGAGGAGGACGGGGAGGAGAGTGAGGAGGAGGAGAACGAGGAGGAGAACAAGGAGGAGGAGAATGAGGAGGAGGAGAACGAGGAGGAGAACAAGGAGGAGGAGAAGGAGGAGGAGGACGAGGAGGAGGACGGGGAGGAGAGTGAGGAGGAGGAGAACGAGGAGGAGAACAAGGAGGAGGAGAAGGAGGAGGAGGAGAACGAGGAGGAGAACAAGGAGGAGGAGAAGGAGGAGGAGGAGGACGAGGAGGAGGACGGGGAGGAGAGTGAGGAGGAGGAGAACGAGGAGGAGAACAAGGAGGAGAAGGAGGAGGAGGAGAACGAGGAGGAGAACAAGGAGGAGGAGAAGGAGGAGGAGGACGAGGAGGAGGACGGGGAGGAGAGTGAGGAGGAGGAGAACGAGGAGGAGAACAAGGAGGAGGAGAAGGAGGAGGAGGAGAACGAGGAGGAGAACAAGGAGGAGGAGAAGGAGGAGGAGGACGAGGAGGAGGACGGGGAGGAGAGTGAGGAGGAGGAGAACGAGGAGGAGAACAAGGAGAAGGAGGAGGAGGAGAACGAGGAGGAGAACAAGGAGGAGGAGAAGGAGGAGGAGGACGAGGAGGAGGACGGGGAGGAGAGTGAGGAGGAGGAGAACGAGGAGGAGAACAAGGAGGAGGAGAAGGAGGAGGAGGAGAACGAGGAGGAGAACAAGGAGGAGGAGAAGGAGGAGGAGGACGAGGAGGAGGACGGGGAGGAGAGTGAGGAGGCAGATGACGAAGATTCTTGGCGGCTGAGATGATGGCTGCAGACGGTGACAATGTCAACAGGTGGTTGCGTCACGGTTTCTAAATGAGTCAGGGAATCGTCACGATCAGACAAAGTTTATTACCGTATACACGACGACACACACGCACACTTACACACACTCCTCACACATGCGCAGTCACACCTTCCGCTCTCATCAGCTCGCTTAAATTGGACGTTTGCCAGTATAATTATTTTCTCAAAATTTAATTGCAGGCCATATATATATATATATATATATATATATATATATATATATATATATATATATATATATATATGTCTGTGTAAAATTGAATTCATCGTGGAAAGCATAAAGGAGCAGGCTATGATTTATGCGGGGCAAAAATGATTCATGCCTGCACATGACATATTATTGTGGTGAATTCTTGAATTTTCAAAATTTTTGCACAATAGGCATATTATAGGCCTATGTCATTGGTAATTGAGTAAGTCAGAGTAACTTGAACTGAGGAGACCAATGTTGAGGTTATAGGCTTATAGATGATGAATAAAGACTCAAAGACTCAAAGACTCAAATTTAAATAGATCTATAGGTCTAAACATAACATTATGAAGAAAATTTGAAGAAGAAAAGGAAAGAAACAGCAAAAGAAATAAAGTGAGCTTATAGCACGAACAAGTTAACGAAAACAGTGCATGTATGAGAGCATGAAAGAGAGAGAGAGACATACAGACTGACAGACATACAGACAGAGACAGATAGACAGAGACATACATACAGACAGAGACAGAGAGAAAAAGAGACACAGCGAAACAAAGAAAGAGATGAGAGACAAACTGAGACACAGAGAGACAGAGAGAAAGAAAGACAGGCATGTAGACAGCGACAGTTAAGTAGAGAAGCGTACACACACACACGCACGCACGCACACACACACATTTTTGTGTCCGTCTACGCAGAGTCATGGAGTTGTAAAGATCAATGAACCGTAACTTCATCGTATAGACCTGGGCTACGGTACATAGAGTAACATAGTTACGTAACAGATATGCTCGCGTTTATTGAAGAGACCGAAGTTGTATATGTTATATATTTTATGACTATTAATTAACTATGGATTAATTGAATTTTAATGAACAGTTCACATCGGATCGAGTGACCAACCGCAGAAGAAGTGCGAAAGTATATAGCGTCAGTCATGATCTCTTTCAGCATTTTCTTCTAACCTCCAATACCCTTGAATGGCCTTGATGTTCGGTTCTTTGAACATGGAAATCCATCCGCTACAGAACGCATACAGTAGGTATATTATATACGCCTACATCATGCAGCCTATTTACAATGTTCTGACAGTAAAGTGGGTTAACCTTCATTCACGTATTTTGAAAATATAGTAATAGTCTCATGTCCAATGATTTTATGCAGACGCCAAGTGAATGTTCGTATAAAAGTTTGAGGTCTGCCACAAAAATACTGGCTTATTATATGAGAATAATTGTGAAAAAATAACTAGGGGAGTTGGACTATGATCCACATGGAATTGGGGTGTGAAAAACAGACTTTACTATGAACTCTAAGAAAGACTGGGGTTGAAACCCCAAACCCTGGCAATTCTCACCCTGCTCATTATGCTAATATAGCTCAAGCTGTACAAAGAATCGAATGCATGTAGGCATAATAGAGAGACAGCGCTCAAGACTAATCAACAATGCAGCTGTCGTCTGGTTCCCTGTATACTGTATAGCCTAATATCAACAGAGCAGCGATGACCGAATCCACCAGAGGGCCATTCTTTAAAATAAAAGTCTTTTGAGGAATCATCAGAAACCGTTTGATGAAAAATGTGTAGAGAGACCGATGTTCATAAAGGAAGGTGGTCCTTGGTAACCCGGAATGTAACCATGGTAACTAGGTACGGTGCCATAGTAGCCAGGCATTGGCGCGTGGTGGTTAGTAAGTCCTCGGCTAGCGAAATCCGAGGAAGCCTTATCTTCCGAGGGCGACTTGTCTCCCGCTCCCAATCCGTACCCTGCAGAACTTACGATTGGGTCTGGCACACCTGCGTTACCATAGCAACCAGTGATTGACGTTTGGTCGCATTTGATGCCCGCGTCGAGTCCGACCCGCGACAGTGTGCTACCGTAAGACCGGTTGCCATAGTAACGCGGTTCGCTGTCGATCGCCATAGAGGTGGCGGGGAGGGGATACTGGCAGGTTTGACTGGCAACTACGGTAGGAGAGGGCAAAAGGTGACACCCTGGGTCGAAGGCGGTGTATTGACATTGGGACGGAAGCTCCTCTGTGATTCCAGTTCGACGACCTCCTGTTGACCTTTGACCTTGGTCGCCAGAAGCAAGGTCACGTGTGACCAAAGTCCTTTCGAAATGAGATGGTGGCGTTTGATCTTCTACTTCGTCGACTGGTTCCGTAGTAAAGGATTCCCTTAGTGTTGATGAAGGTCCCAGTGGCAGAGACGGGGACCGGATGACACAGCGAGAACGGTTCGAAGACGCCATTTGACGTTGGTGACTGTTGTGAAGTGATGATGACAACGACAACGAGGATGAGGTCACAGGTGGTGACGACGATGGCAGTTTTGTCTGACCGAAGACGTGACGAGGCTGTTCGGTCTTGGCTTCCTGCGCCTTTCTCGCCATTTTCGATTCTGTTGAGACATCTGCGAATTCAAATAACTTAAAATAAGCTGCTTTGACTATGTAAGTTAATTTATTTTATTATTACAGCTTGAATTTTAATTCAAAACTAATACTAAAAGAAACAACGACACATACAACGGCTTTAAAAGCATCATCACCAGCAACACAAGCGTCAACTCAGCAGTCCGGTGACACGAAACGGAGTATCCCCCCTGAAAGCTATCCGGGGGGATGAATTAATATATCCCCCGGATGGAATTAACCGGTCTATACTATCCGGAGGGGGATGAACCATTCTATCCGCTTGTTGAAAAATGCGCATAATAAATTTTTTATGCTGTAATCAAAATTTAAAGTGACTCCAATTGTTTTAAGTGTCCTAAGCAATGTTCAGAGAAAGGCAACTCGAATTTATTTATTGATTCTGAGTGCACTTGAGTGCTTTAAATGTTTTAAGTGCTCTAAAAACAGGGCAAAACAAATTATCTAGCAGGAATAAACATACCTGTTAGTGTCATTGTTCAAAACAAAGCAGATGAAAATTAATTTGCAAAAAATACACGAGGAGGCGGTTTTTTCGACTTTTGTTAATTTGGGGGGATACAATTAATACGGGGATACTCTATTTCGTGACACCGGCAACACGCATATATTATGTATTATATTAATGTAGCTTATAGCTACATTGTGTGCCTGTATACCCATACCTGTTGAGCGGCCGCGCGTGTCAAGGTCCTTCCTGTCTGATTTAAAGGGTTTTATGGCAGCATTTTTTTGGGTTGAACTGTAGGCTAATATGGATTTCCAAACTCTTACGAAAGATGGGATCAATGCGGCGTAAACAGATTCCCGCCTTAAATCCAGTCATTCATGGCATGAAACCAGAAAGATATAGGCTAGTTAACACTGCTCAACTGTGTTTTCTTGTTATATTATAGGATATGCATGTATAATTATATTATATACTATGACAGTCGGCGGTGAAAGTGTAGAATAACCAAATCCATCTGTTCTACCTTTAATCTATCGTGGTTCCGTATAGACCAGATTAGATCTTATTATAAAAAGATCTAGGCAGATAATAGGCCTATAAGGCCCTATACATGCAGGTATAGGCCTATGTGCTGCGGTTAGCTGGGTTGAAGGCGCACGTGCTGCGTAACAATCTATAAGCTACTGACGATGTAACGTTACATGAGCCCCTTCCGTGTATCCTGCTATGCCTATGCCTCACTCCAATGTCCATTCCAAGATTTGCTGTGCTTTCAGGGGCGGATCCACGGAACGGGGGAGGGCAAATCCGGCTATGGCCCCATTTAGAAATTCCTTTATTTCTCACCAGCTATTCTGGCGTGGAAAGTGGACGTGGCCCCCATCAGTTTTGTAGGTCCATCCCCATAAAGAAAGAGATGGTGAAAGGGGGGAAAGTAGTTTGTAGGCTATGACTAAAAAAGGTCAACTATTTTGGCGGATAAAATGGTATCTTTTTCAGAGAATTCGATACATGACTAAAAAAAGGTCATCAGATTTTCGGCGAACAAAGATGAAATTTTTTATAGCCCTAAGACCGAAAATTTGGCCCTCCCACTTCGAAAATTTCTGTATCCGCCTCTATGGGTTTTCAAATTCTTCCGTTTCATAATTGAAATGAAGTGCAAAAGTGCATGGTATAAGAATAACAGCGCTATATAAGCTTATGAACGACAAAAGAAGAGAAATGGTCGTATACTTTTGTTGGGTTTTTCTTCGTCGTCCGTTGTCATCTTTCGCTTAAAATTCACAATCGAGTCGTCTCTGAAACTATAATAAAACACATAATAAAGAGATAAAAATCATATAATATTTATGCATATTTTCTAATATATCTGAGTATAAGATTTTGTTCATATAGATCTAGGCCCTACCTAGAAGAATAAACTAGCATGCCTGTTCCTTTAAAGTTTAAACTAATCTGAGATGTGTATGGGCCTAACCATGTGCATTAATTAGGCCTAAACACCTTCAGTTTTCCTATTCTCATGTGTGTATATGTATAGGCTAAGACATATGAATGAGGATCAATCCTCTGATTATTTTTTATCAATCGTATGTAGGCTATACCTGCTCTCATGCCGCCGACATTTTAATGTGATAATTATAGTTAATTACAGTGATCGCTAAAAAATTAAGGCTGAGTTTGCCAGATAACATCAAAAACCTGAAAGCATCGTTCTGTGCAGATTTGGATCTGAACTCATTATATAAAAACCTCAGTTAACAGTCATGCACACTAAGCACTAAACTGTTAGCTCGTATATACGTATACTATAGGCTTAGCGTATAGGCCTATACGACAGTATACGTAGGCCTATTGTAGAGCTTCTGGAGAAATGCATGAGCGAATTAAGGTATACATGGAAAAACTATACGCGCGCGTAATATGTGTGTATGTAGCCTAATAATTATGTAAAATGATATGTGTACTTCTTGTGTAGAGTGTATACGCCCTATAATTATGTATGTGTATACGCACTTAATTTGCTATAGAGGGCCTTAGAGGCGTTTCAAGATTGCTACTCAGAGGCGCTCCTATAGCTACAGTGCGGACACTGAATCGGAATTTCATGCCGAAAAGCATGAGCAATTAATTCATTGCGTGTTAAAGACTTGCTCATGGTCAGTGGCGTAGGCAGGAATTTATTATGGAGGGGAGGGTGTTTAGGGTTTTATGGCCTAGCTGGATGCCCTTTCTGACACCAACCCATCGGTATTAGGCCTACAGTAAAAAAGAATAAAGTTTAAAAAAGGGAATAGAGCAAGAAAAACAATTGTTACTGCAAGCATTATTGTTTTGTTTTTCTTATTTAAGTGGATAAATAACCTTTAAATTTTTTTCCCAAAGGCAAATGGGGGTTTAACCCCCGAAACCCTCCCTTGTCTACGCCGCTGCTCATGGTCCCTATATGTGGCGGCTTGAGGTGGAATCGAACTCGCAGCCTTCCGGCTCCAATTTGCACTGAGCATGTATACCCTACACCAGCGGTTCTCAACCGGGGGTCCGCGGACCCCTGGGGGTCCGCGGCCATCGGTCTGGGGGTCCGCGAGCAAGTCCTGAAAATTAAATATTTCTTAGTTGAAAACATAGAAACAGATAACTTTTTGCCGATTTTTCAATATTTCTCCTTTTCAATGGCGACATGAAATGAACAATAGCCAACACTGGTTTATGACAGAGTCATCTGTTTTAGATACGGTAGGTCGGTTTTTATGCTCATGGTATGGAGCAGACCTGCTGACTGGACCTGTTGAAGCTGGGCAGTATGACGCGAGACAGATTCAGACAGAGAGTGGCGTCGGACTCTTACGGGCATTGAACCCAATGATTTTGATGATGATGATGAGGTCGGTTTGTTTCAATCGCTAGACTGCAGACTGAAATCTATATTCGATCAGGCCATAAAAATGGTTGATTTCATCAAGACACGTCCATTAAATTCTCGTTGTTTTGTTACATTATGTTCTGATATAGAAATCATGAACAGTTACTGAATACTGATGTTTAGGCCTGCCGAAGTTCGCTGGTTATCAAGGGGGAAAGCATGTAACAGACTCTCTAGATTTCTGGATGCTTTTGAGAGTGTTTCTTAGAGAAAAAGACCTCAGCCTGTAATTCATTTGAATAAGAACTCGTAATTATGGGTTTCAACTCTGGCTTACACGTACCTGGCTGGCATTTTTGAGCAGTTAAATATACTAGCTGAATTCCTCTAAGCAAGACAGTGATGCAGACAAATCTAATCACCCTCAGGCCTAGTGATAAAGTCTCTGCTTTTAAAAAACTTGATCTCTGGTACAAAATGGATAGTAGTAGGTAACTTTTGACACATTTAGTCAATTGCATGAATTCACATTGAAATGAGGAAATGCACAGATCAATCAACAAAAATATATTGTTAATTTAATTTCCGGACATATTCAATCATAGCTGGATCAGTTCAACTTCTCGGCTACTTTGGTAATTTGGACGTTCAGTTTACTTTTCCTGGGTCTCCAGTCCGTTTCTTGCAAACGTTGATCCGTGGAATTTTGATTGAAGCATATCATTGAACTGAAATAATTGATACTATAGGTCTACATTGAAGAGGTTGCATCCATTCAAGAGTTAGCTTGTTGCATTATTTTGGATACAAGCTTAACATGAATATCCAAAACTGTCTGAGAAAGCTTTCAACATGATCTCGCCTTTTGCAACATCATATTATCTTTGTGAATGTGGATATCGTTCATGGCTTGAGGTTTAAAAATGAGTTCAGATTGAGTGTTTCGAGTATGAAGCTTACACCTCGTATAGATAAACTATGGCCGAATATGCGTGCCCAAAGCTTGTATTAAAATAAAATACAGGTTTTTTCTAATAAATTTAAAAGAATCTATAACTAGTCAAATAAATTTGTACTACAGCAGTGCAGCGGCATATAGGCTATAACACAGACCTAAATAACAGTTAATATATTGGATTATAGTCATAGGCCTACAGTCACGATAATGTGCCAGAGGCACCAAATTTCTGTAGGGGTCCGTGACCGAGACCCAAAATTAGAAAGGGGTCCGTGAGTCTGAAAAGGTTGAGAACCGCTGCCCTACACCACCGCGCTTCATGCGCGCGTGAGTGTGTGCCAGCGTCATGTACTGTAGGTGTCTATGGTCCGCGTCTGAGCCTATAATACTCTTAGGTCCATACCTGTTGGTTGTGTTTGGTGGTTCTCTGAATCCCTTGGCGAATGGGTTGTTGTCGATCTTCAGCTGAGTGATCTGTTCGTTCTGGTAAGCGGTCACTGCCACGAAAACTGTTTCTGGGAAGGTGAAGCTCGTCAGACTGTTCCATCGCATCGAGAAGATGTCACTCGCCTGAACGATGTGAAGCCGAGGCTGATACTTGTGCATCGAATTCAGCACAATCTATTGTAATAAAATCTATTGTAATAAAATCTATTATAATAAAATCTATTATAATAAAATCTATTATAATAAAATCTATTGTAATAAAATCTATTATAATAAAATCTATTATAATAAAATCTATTGTAATAAAATCTATTGTAATAAAATCTATTATAATAAAATCTATTGTAATAAAATCTATTATAATAAAATCTATTATAATAAAATCTATTGCGATAAAATCTATTACGATAAAATCTATTATAATATAATCTATTGTAATAAAATCTATTATAATAAAATCTATTGTAATAAAATCTATTGTAATAAAATCTATTGTAATAAAATCTATTGTAATAAAATCTATTATAATAAAATCTATTGTGATAAAATCTATTATAATAAAATCTATTATAATAAAACCTATTATAATAAAATATATTATGATAATATCTATTATAATAAAATCTATTATAATAAAATCTATTGTAATAAAATCTATTATTATAATAAAATCTATTGTAATAAAATCTATTATAATAAAATCTATTATAATAAAATCTATTGCGATAAAATCTATTACGATAAAATCTATTATAATATAATCTATTGTAATAAAATCTATTATAATAAAATCTATTGTAATAAAATCTATTGTAATAAAATCTATTGTAATAAAATCTATTGTAATAAAATCTATTATAATAAAATCTATTGTGATAAAATCTATTATAATAAAATCTATTATAATAAAACCTATTATAATAAAATATATTATGATAATATCTATTATAATAAAATCTATTATAATAAAATCTATTGTAATAAAATCTATTATTATAATAAAATCTATTATAATAAAATCTATTATAATGAAATATATTATAATGAAATCTATTATAATAAAATCTATTATAATAATATATGACAGAGCAGAGAACAAAAGAAATTTCCACAAAACGATTATTCTTTTATTCCTCTGCTCATTTATTTTAATTAATGTCGCTCTCCTCCTTTTCCAGGCTTGGAACTGGCATGGCGACCAGCGGCGTACATGTATATAGCTTACACACGCATAGGCCTATATTGGTTTTAGATAGGTAGCCTATATGAAAAATCCTTTGGGCATGGAACCCATTGTAATAACTGGTAGATATGCTATCATGCATGCGCACAACCTATGCCTGCTTACGTGTCCGTTCTGGTCCATGTTGTTGTTAGTGAGTTTCATCTTGTGGAAGGCGATGGCTTGCTTCGACCAGTGTGCTCCCGAAGCGGGTGAATCGGGGTGGACGTAGAGTCGACCGAGCACGTGCGGCTCGCCTTTCCCCGTCGCCACCCACTGCGAGTTGTGGTATTTATAGCGACAGTCGTCCACCGGAACAACGTCCATCAACAGGATGTACTTCGCCCTCGGCTCCAGTCCACACACCGACGCCTTCAACGAAGGGAACATTCGCCTGCATGCGCACAGTAGACACACAAACACACATGCTTACTATGCCATAATGCATAATATGCCATAATGCATACTATGCCATACTGCATACGATGCCATAATGCATACTATGCCATAATGCATACTATGCCATAATGCATACTATGCCATAATGCATACTATGCCATAATGCATACTATGCCATAATGCATATTATGCCATAATGCATAGTTTCGTCAAAGATACATGTAGGCCTCGAGAACATACATTAGGCCAATATGTATCATTATGCTTATGCATGCAACTAATAAAATATGGTTTCTATGGTGCCGTACATAATCGCAATTGACGCACACAAGTCATCGATCATGTAACAACATATAACAAGCAGGAAATACACAAGCACGCAAGCGCACACCCACACACAGCGAAGGTTGCATGACCTCGAGGTGGATGGAAATCGCTAACTTCCAAGTCCACGCAATTCCATCCATAAGTACACAGCCTCATTGTCTGCATGGCATCAACAAATCAATTCTGAAATATTTTACTTCAATGTCCAGCTTTTAGAGTAGCGCACCTACATACATGTACAAGCACACGCACACACGGAGCGCGGTGGTGTAGGCACTGTAGGAGTTATGCTTGCTGCCTTGCAGCCGGAGGGCTCCAGGTTGGAATAAACCTCTAGCAGCCTCGTAGGGATCTTGAGTAAGTCCTTCACTCGTAATTGCTCATGCGCTTCGGAGTGAAACACCGATTCGGTGTCCGCGCAGTAGTTGGGAGCGCTTCTGAGTAGTATTCTTGAAGGGCGCTATAACAAGTGCCCATCAAACAAACACACACACGCGCGCACACACACACACACACACACACACACACCAACAAACACACACAAAAACACACACCAACAAACACACACAAACACACACACACCAACAAACCACACAAACACACACACACACACACACATGTGTCACATAGCCTACTGATCATTGAATAAGCGAAAGTCTATAGGCTACGATCGATCGTTTTCACGCGTTTAATTGGGTGGAACAATAAGCGCTGCATGCTTGAGTGGAGTTGAGGGTAAAATCGTCAATTATTGAATTATTATTGAATCATCCTTTGATGCATTGAGATCATGTTTAAGATAGTATCATGACGAAGGAAGTCAATCAAGCGTAACGAAGTCTGGTTCAGTAAAGTACAGGTAAAGACAATTGCATGCCAATTAAAGGTGATGAAGTTTCGTTTCAGAAGCAATTTGAGGGTGATGATAATTGTATTGCATTTGAAGACTCGTGGCTGTTCTTCAATAATGTATACTATATATAGACCTTAAATTAGAGGTGCGATTCTATTGTTTTGCATATATATAATATGACATTCGCTGTATTCGACTATTCGTCTTTGCTGAATGCCAACTCGAAACCCAGACAGACAGACAGACAGACAGACAGACAGACAGACATACAGACAGACAGACAGACAGGCAGACATACAGACAGGCAGGCAGGCAGGTAGGCAGGCAGACAGACAGACATACATACATACATACATACAGACAGACAGACAGGCAGACATACAGACAGACAGACAGACAGACATGCAGACAGACAGACAGACATACAGACAGACATACAGACAGACAGACATACAGACATACAGACATACAGACATACAGACAGGCAGACAGACAGGCAGACAGACAGACGCGCATGCACGTAGGCTACACATAATTATTACATGAGCAGTCTCTTGGTGAGCACAGATGACCAGCAATAGCTCGACCATGAAAGGAGCTCATGAGGGGCGGGGGACTATTGTCAATTGAGGTGTTAGTTAGTCTCGGATACCTCCATTGCTTTGAACCTGTTCGTTCTATTAAAATCAATCATATCTTAGTATCGATCGACTCGTCCAAGTCTCACACACACACGTGTGAAGTTTACCAGACTATAACTTTAAAGTTCTACCTGTCCTCTCCCTCTTCGTCCTCCATATAATATATTATGCGCAACGGAATCGCAGGTCTTTGGCGATCTCCCGCATTCAAAAATCAATTAGCTGCGTCGTTGGTCGCACCTTCACGAGGCTCATTGCTCGACGGGTGGAGGGTGACAACCTTTGATGAACCGCCGCCGAGTAGTTTAAACTCCCTCAACCCCCGCTGCCGACAAAGTCAACTTTGTAGAGGGGATAGTTAACACGCCCTACTTGGTATAGATAAGTGCGCCCCAGCGTGGCCTTGTGTACTTTAATAGAGACATCAGCCTTTTCAGAATACATCATTTAGTCGCCAATAAATTGATTAATTAACAAAGGCTGAACACGTTTGTTTGGGGTCCATATACATACGATCGAGGCTACGAGCGTACATGTACATGCATGTGCGATGCGCGCTTGTGTGTGCTTAATAGCTAGGCTACTCATGCATGGTAAGAACGAGCAGTAAGACGTACAAACGGATAAAATATCTGTCAAGTTCCACAATCACTGACGATTTCTCCAGTCTCTTCTTACTGTTCTGTAGCGCAGCCTAGCCCTAACCTATTCCCTGTATGACGGTATCTAAGGCTAGTGTATAAGTTTCTAAAGTTCTTAACTTGTTCACTTACAACCAAGATCTGTTTCTTGTATTTTCTTCTCCGTTTTAATATTCGCAAATAACACAACAATGCATCAACGACGACAAGCGATTCAATTCTGTGACAGCAACGCAACCTTAATATCTTACTGCTCTCTAAAGTTTTCAACACACACTGTTCTCTAAAACGTCTTACACTACTAGCACTCCTTCAACAACTTATCTCACTGTCTGGGCGTACACTCTTCCCCCTGCCGCTCTGTCCTTCTCTCTGCCTCTCTCCGTCTGTCTGTCTGTCTGTCTGTCTGTCTGTTTCTCTCTCTCGCGCTCTCCGGCGACGGTCGGCCGAGCCGCGCCAACTTTCCCGCCAGTCTGCCACCTGCAAGTCTGTCTGTCCGTACGCTTAACTATTAGCTGACCTTGAGCTGGTCTATTCGTACGCTCACCCCTTAGCTGACCACATACACTATACAAAATTAGCTCACATTACCTTCCTCCTTTCTTTTAAAGAGAGCTAATTATCTATAAAAATTAGCGAACGTATCTTAACTAAACAATGCAAATAGTCCATAACATAATACATCATAAAATATCTTACACTACAATCTAGACAGACAATCGGCTACTACATTCAATTTACCTTTCTTATAGTTCAATAGAATGTCAAAATTTTGCAATGATAAAGACCATCTGACTAATTTAGCAGATTTCGACATTGATTCAGTCAAATAAACTAAAGGATTATGGTCTGTAAACACATTGATTTTAGAACCAATAAGAATTTCTTTCAACTTGTTTAAAGCCCATATGATTGCATAGGCTTCCTTCTCAATCGTCGCCCATCTCCTCTGGGTATCTGTCAGCTTCTGACTGATAAATGAAACGGGACGTTCTATCCCTTCCTCGTCCACCTGAGACAGAACAGCTCCCACAGCAAAATCACTGCTATCACAGTACAAATTAAATGGTTTCCCAACCTCAAACATATATAGAATCACATTTGACAAGACAATCTGTTTAAGGGAATCAAAGGCTTTCTGATGTGCATCAGTCCAAACAATGTTCTCAGGTACTTTCTTGCTGCTTAAGTCTGTCAATGGTTTAGCAATTTCAGCAAAATTACAAATAAACTGTCTGTAAAACCCAAAAAATCCTAAGACTTGCTTCACTTCCTTCCTGGTTTCAGGTTTCTTCAAATTAATTAAACTGTCAATCCTGTCTGGATTCATCATCTTCTTCCCTGATCCTATAAGGTGACCGATGAACTTCACCTCACTCTTACCAAACACACATTTCTTCAAGTTCAATGTTACATTATGCAGTCTTATTTGTTTCAAAAATAACTCCAAATGTCTCAAATGAATGTCCCAATCATTAGAATGCACTGCAATGTAATCAACATAAGGTTCAGTAAAATCATGAATCGGTTGCAAAATCATATTTATCGCTTTTACAAAAGTCCGTCCAGAGTTAATCATTCCAAAAGGAACACGCGTAAATTCATACAGTCCATTATGTGTAACAAACGCAGTCTTCCATTGGTCACTCTTTTTCACAGGACAAGTCCAATATGCGCTGCGACAGTCCATAACAGAAATGAACTTGGATTTTCCGACTTTGCTCAAGACATCGTTGACGATTGGCATAGGATATCTGCAGTTCTCAGTAAAAGAGTTAATGTATCTGTAGTCACAAGCCAATCTCAAGGATCCATCCTTCTTTTTGACAATGACAAGTGGACTTGCCATTCTGCTTGACGATGGTTGGATGATGTTTTCTTTCAGCATCTCTTGTATTTGTTTTTCCACTTCTGCTCGGTATATTAGTGGTATTCGATATGCCATGAATTCCTTTTCTCGAAAGTCTGGTCTCAGCACCACTTCGTGTTCTACTAATGTACATAGTCCAGGTTTATCCGAAAATCTGTCTGCATAACGATTCAGTACATCAAGTAATTGTTTCTGCTGTTCGCTCGTAAGATGTCCAATTTGTTCATAATCCAATTGGAGTGATTTCTGTTTTGTCTCTGAATAGTCTTCCTTCAGCGGTATTTCTACCACTGATCCAAATTCGTCATCCTCTTCCACGATCAGACCACAAGACAATGTTCTCGTAATGAACTTCCTCATCTTGTTGGCATGAATAATCCGTCGACCGTTTTCGTTCATGTCCACCAGATACGAATATTTGGATCTTCTTTGCAAGACCGTGCATGGACCATGCCATCGCGAGATCAATTTATTGGTTGACGTTGGATACAGCACGATGACGTTTTCTCCTGGTTCGAATTCTTTATCTTTTGCTCTTTTGTTATATTGACTGGCGTATTGTTTTTGCTTTTCTTCAGCACAGCTCTCAGCGAATGTCAAGGCCTTTTCCATGTCTGCTCTTAAATTCTTCAGGTACTTTGCCGGTTGCACTCCAATGTTCGGTGGTAGATTTATCTCTTTGGTCCAGCTTTCTTTAAGAATGGTTAGTGGCCCTCTCGGCAACTTTCCATAGACCAGCAGATACGGTGCCACTCCTGTAGTTGCATTAGGCACTTCTCTCAATGCCCAGACTGTAAATGGTATAATTTTATGCCACTGTCTCGGATTTTCCACAATGACATGATGAACCATCTTCTTGAACGTTTGATTCCATCTCTCCACCAATCCTGCCGCTTCTGGATGTCCTGGCGAATCGAATCGAGGACAACACCCCATCAGTTTCAGAAATTCTCTTGTTAGACTGGCTGTAAAATTCGTCCCTCTATCACTCGTTATCACTGACGGAACTCCCACATCCATGAACAACTTCATTAGAGCTTCGCATACAGCCTTTGCAGTCAATGATTTCATCAAGAATATTGTCGGCCATCTTGTACATGAGTCCACGATGCACAGGCAATACTTATGCCCTGCTGCTGACGTCGGTTCGATTGGTCCTACGACGTCCATGGTCATTCTTCTGAACGGCACATCCTCCCTTGGTATTGGTGTAATCGGCACTCGATCCATCACCAAACTTCGTGCTTTCAACTGACACTTCTCACAGGACTTGCAGAATTTCACCACATCTCTACGCATTCTTGGCCACACAAAGGACAACTTGATACGTTCTCTTGTCTTCTCTTCTCCCAAGTGTCCGCCAAATACTGACTCGTGCGCCAATTCCATCACCTGAATTCTTCTTTCCTTCGGCAACACCAACTGATACACCAACTGGTCCAACATTTGATGCTTCTTATACATCAACCCATTCACCACACTAAAATCTGATCCTTTGTCTTCAGCTATCCTCCACCACGACCTCAGTGACTCGTCATTTCTCTGTTGCTCTTCAAACTTCTTCGCGTCTGCCAATTGTCTTTCATCACTCGTATTCTCGGCAAACAAATCTCTCACACTCGTGTCCATTTCACTATCACTTCCAGAATCATCATAATCATCACGTTCACATGCAACCATCTCTTCTTCAATTTCATTGTTCCCGGATGTTACTCCTTCTTCTTCTTCTTGAACGCTTTGTTCATCATCGCTTTCTGTGTCATCGTCTAGCAAACTTTCATTTGACTTTTCCTCTTCTCCTTCTTCCACTTCTCTTCTCCGACTCTGTGCTCTTGTAGTCACATTCGCTTGCAATTCTCCTTGCAATACACTCACTGGTGGAACCTCTTTCAGTTCTGCGATTATCTCTGGATGCAGCAAGAACTTTTCTTTGTTATCTTTGCACAAGACTGCCGGAATGCTGGCACACACCAAGGTTAAATATGGTGCGATATTTACTCCCTTGTCTTTCAGATCTCCTCCTTCGTTATGACAACTCATCCGCACTTCGATTTTCACCAACTTAGCTGGAATGGGTTCTCCAGCCACACATTGCAAATGTACTCTACCAATTTCTTCCACTGTCGCTCCTTTCAACAATTCCTCATTGATTACTGGAATCTCAGTGCCAGAGTCAATCAGCGCTTTGACTTGCACAGGCTGACAACTGTCATCATTTCCACGTATCTCTACATTGACATGCTGTAGTAATGACTTCTTTGTACGTTGACACTCATCTTTGCTTTCAGTTTCTCGACAAGTATCTTTAATGGGAGCAGAATTTACTATTTCTCTCTGTATAGCAAATTGAGGCGTGCACTTCATTACTGACTTCACTTCCGTTTCGCGGTTGTCTTGTTCTTCCGGCTGATTCGGTGCATTCATTACTTGGATCTGATTTACTCTGAGATTTTCTGCACTTCGAGTAAATCTATTTCTCAGATTTGTCATTCTTGGTGGTACTCGACAATCCTTTATCAGATGTTTGTCTGACTGACAATTATGGCAACGTTTCTTACCAATCCCTCTCTGTTCAGTGCTCTCCCGCCTGTAATTGTACGCTGCATTGTTTTCTCTTTGGCGTCCCATCACTGGAATTCGACTGTATATTTGTCTGTCACCCGTTGCTTCTCTTCTATCTTGACCAAACTGTCTTCCAGGAGCACCATCATTCCTTACTTCATTACTTCTGGCTTGGATTCCTGTTTCTTTGTTAATACTATTCCACCTGGTTTGCTTAGAACTATTACCCCATGCTTCATATTTCGGTTTGTCTTGAAACATTAGACCAATTCGATTGTTCACGTGTATGTCTGCGAGTTCTGCAACATTACTAGCTTCGAAGCATTCAGTACCCTCTTTTGCTAGTACGAACTGTAGTGGACCCGGTGGTAGACATTCTTTCAACTTATCCGCCACCAACAGATCAAATAACTTCTCATAGTCTTTGCCCACTCGTCTACTTCTGACATAATAGTTCAACAGATTCTTCAATCTTGCTGTAAACATAGTGTATGTCTCTTCTGCCGTTTTCTTCGCTTCTCCAAATCGTGATCGATATTCTCTCGCTGTCAATTTGAATTCTTTCAGTAAATGTTCTTTCACTATGTCGTAATCGTCTAGATCATCAAAAGACAATCGGTTCAACACCGTTCTCGCTCTTGGCGTCATTAGTGGCAACAGCAATTTGACCCAAAACTGCTTTTCCACCGTAAAACTGTTGAATGCATTCTCAACTGTCTCAAAATATAATGGCACCTCCATCATATCATACGGCATCTTTGGTAACACGTGTTTCATTGCATCACCTATCTTTTTAATCTTGGACACCATTGTCTCACTTTCTCGAATCCTGTTTCGTTCTGACTCTTCACGGCTTCTTCTTTCGTCTTCATTTCGTTCCCTCAGTCTATTTTGATCTTCTACCCTACGCAGTTCTTCTTGTTCTATCTTTTGCTGCAACAATTCTAACTGCTTTCTGCGTTCCTCCTTTTCTATAGCCATTTCTCGGAGCTGAGCTTCCTTCAAAGCGAGTTTCTTTTGTTCCAATTGTACTTGTTCTTCCCTTTCTCTTTCCGCTTTTTCCAAACTTTCTTTCTCCATTTTCAATTCTTCCTGTCGAATCTCTTCGGCTCTTTCCAATTCTGCCAAACGCATGGCTTCTTTGTCTTCCTCGCGAGCCTTTTGCTCTTCAACCTGTTGTTTTCGTATTTCTTCATCACTTTTCCTTGCTCTCTCGTATTCTATCATTAGTTCCATCCTTCTTCGTTCAGCTTCGTCACGATCTCTTTTCAATTGTTCTAACTGAAGCTGGAACTGCTGCTTCTGTATCTCTATCTCTTCTTGCCTCAACCTTTCTGCCTTTTCCACTCTTTCTTTCTCTTCTTGCCTCCGTTCTTTCTCTTCTTGCCTCCGTTGTTCCTCTTTCTCCTGTTTAGTCTTTTCTGTTTGTTCTGCTCGTTCTTTCTCTTCTTGTCTGCGTTCTTTATCCTCTCGTCTCCGTTGCTCCTCTTTCTCTTTCTCTTCTTGTTTCCGTTCTTTCTCCTCTTGTCTCCGCTGCTCCTCTTTCTCTTTATCCTCTCGTCTCCGTTGCTCCTCTTTCTCTTTCTCTTCTTGTCTCCGTTGCTCCTCTTCTTGTCTCCGTTGCTCCTCCCTCATCATCATAAATTGCATCAACGCCTCCATAGACATAGCCTGTGGTTTCTCTTCAACACCACCTACAGCGCCTTTCTCTTCAGCTTCCTTTTTTAGCCACACCTCTGCTAGAGCTCTCATCAAATTTTCCCTTGACATCTCTTCGACTTCTTCCACGTCTAGATCAGCTTCGATTAATAATTTTATTATTCGACCTGAAGACATCTTCTTTATATTAGCTTGCTTTTGTTCTGTAAGTTTCTCCATCTTACTTCCTTACTTCAATGATTTGCGTGAAGAAATCGAGGGAGTGGCTATGCTTTCTGTGATTGGTTGACTGTAATTTCTATTGCTTATTTATTCAAGGAGCGAGTTTTGTATACCTCTCTCTTCCGTTGCGTTGTCGTAATGTCGTTCGTATGCTCGTTGTATCTTCTCACCAGTTGTTCGGATGCTCGGAATGCTTCTCCAATTGCTCAGATGCTCACTGTCCTTCTCCCGTGTGGTCGGCGTCTCGTAAGGCTTCAAAATCCACTGTCCGTAGCTTGGATACGACTATCCCAACGTTCGTTGCTTGACTTCGCAATTCACCGTTCGTAAACCTGGATACAATATCCCGACGTCCGTTGCTTGACTTCGTATTCCACCGTCCGTTGCCTGAACTCGATATCCCACCGTTCGTTGCTTGAATTCGCTATCCCACCGTTCGTTGCTTGAATTCGCTATCCCACCGCTGCCACCAAATGTCAAGTTCCACAATCACTGACGATTTCTCCAGTCTCTTCTTACTGTTCTGTAGCGCAGCCTAGCCCTAACCTATTCCTTGTATGACGGTATCTAAGGCTAGTGTATAAGTTTCTAAAGTTCTTAACTTGTTCACTTACAACCAAGATCTGTTTCTTGTATTTTCTTCTCCGTTTTAATATTCGCAAATAACACAACAATGCATCAACGACGACAAGCGATTCAATTCTGTGACAGCAACGCAACCTTAATATCTTACTGCTCTCTAAAGTTTTCAACACACACTGTTCTCTAAAACGTCTTACACTACTAGCACTCCTTCAACAACTTATCTCACTGTCTGGGCGTACACTCTTCCCCCTGCCGCTCTGTCCTTCTCTCTGCCTCTCTCCGTCTGTCTGTCTGTCTGTCTGTCTGTCTGTCTGTTTCTCTCTCTCGCGCTCTCCGGCGACGGTCGGCCGAGCCGCGCCAACTTTCCCGCCAGTCTGCCACCTGCAAGTCTGTCTGTCCGTACGCTTAACTATTAGCTGACCTTGAGCTGGTCTATTCGTACGCTCACCCCTTAGCTGACCACATACACTATACAAAATTAGCTCACAATATCAATTCGTCAACTATTATTAATAATTTTAACATTATTTAGGGGTCTACTCTTTATGACACTGCATGAGTAACTAATGTAGACCTATAGGGTCCTATACACTGAGTAGGCCTAACTAATGTACACACGATTAAACGAGCAAACAAAGACTTCTGCAATATAGGGTTGTCTTTAAGGGTGTCACGACAATTGGTTCACAGACAAATGCTTCAAAGACATAATTATGGTTCACCCACAATTGGTTCAAGACAAACGGTTGACCTCAAAATGTCTACTAAACATTTGTTAGTCGCTGGCTATTCTTGCGAAACAGCCAGAAGTTGGATTTGCTGAAAAGAATTCTTGAGAAAATTAATGGCACGTGGATTGATAAACACATTCCTGATTAAATAGAAGCTGAACTGATTTAAAAAACGCTTGATACATAAACCTATGCATGAGTTTATGTTAAAATTGCATTTACAGAAGATGGCTGTAAAATGTAAATGGAAAGTGGATTAATGGGATAAATTGCTATAGACTTAGATGGAAGTCGGACTGAATAAAACAATACCGCCTAAAATAAAAGCAGTGGCGGCGACAGGGGGTTAGGGCTAAACCCCTTAAAAATGGCCATCCTGTTTTTTAATGTAAAAGCGAAATATTTCCACGATAAGCCCCCCCCTAAAAATGAAATAGAGTCTACATTCATGAGATTTCGACCAAATGACTAAATAAAGATCGTCAGAATTTTTGGCGGATGAAAAAATGGAACTCCGCGAGGATTCAGCCCCCATAACTGAAATCCTGGCGCCGCCACTGAATAGAAGATGGATTGATCGAAATGATTCTTGTTCAGCTCAAAGTTGGATGGAAGAGAATAATATTATTCCTATTTTAAAAGAAGTAGGATTTATGAAATAGTTAGTGCTGATAGAATTAAGATGGACTGATGATAAAATACGATTGACAGATGGAATTTGGTTTAAAGTGAATAATTCCTCCTCAAAAGAAGTAGGATTGATGAAAATATTCTTGTTGATATAGAAGCTGGACTGATGATAAAAATGTTTGACAAATGATGAAAATAATGCTTGCAAATGGAAGGAAGAACAAAAATAATTCCTTTAACGGAAGTTGAATTGATGGCTGTAAATTGCTGCGATAGATCTAATGTTCTTTTAATCAACCTTCTTCTTTTCCGTGCTCTGCCCCTATAGGCAGGTTCGAATGTTTAATTTGACGTCTCCATTATTATTATCAACCTAAATTCTATTTATTGAGGAATTGTTCTCGTCTCAACTTTTATCGCGTCAATCCATCTTACATCTAGGCTTATGTATATGGTCCTGGACATTTTTTTCGGTGATCTAACTTCTATTAATCAAGCGGTTTTCGTCAGTATATAGCCTATATCTACCATGTCAGCAAGAGTTTTTTTTATCGATCCATCTTCCATTCATGACGTTATTATTTCGTTAATTAAAGTTATCAATTTAAGGAGGAGTCCTCATCAACTTATAACTTATATTTGGCAGCATTCCTTTCCTCAATCCAGCTTCTACGGTATACTTAAGGTGAATCTGTTTTCTTCAATGAATTGATTTCGTTAATCCACCCCGCCCCCAATTTAACTAGCACGATTTTCATCAATCCAACTCTACTTTTAAGAAGTCTCTTAATTTATCTGTTCAGCTTCTATTTCCGGCGTTTTCCGCCACAGTTTTTCATCAGACCACCTTCCATTCTTCAAGGAATCAACTTCTATTTAGGTAAGTAGCCTATTGCTTAGGCTACATCATTCTATTTGAACCATGCATAATTCTTTCCTCAATCCATGCAACTTCTATTTAAAATAGAGTTTCTTTTCTTCAATCCAACTTCTATTTAGGAAGGAGATTATTTCGTTTATCCATCTTCAATTTACACGCATTATATTCTTATCAATCCACATTTATTTATCGAGCTTTCTTATCATCCGTCCATTATTTTATTTCAGCAATGGTTTCATCAGAGAGCACTCGATCTTAAGTGTCTTTTAAGGTCGTTTATTCATTCATTATTCATTCATTATATGCATTTATATAGCGCCTCTTCAAGGGGACTACTCAGAGGCGCTCACAACCTCAGGCTCAGCGCGGAGCGCGGCCAAATAAAACTGTCTTAAGATGAGAGAAGAAAGCCTGAGAATGATTTACAGAAAGAGAGCGGAGTGTCATTGGAAGACCATTCCAGGCAGAGGGTCCTACCACCGAGAAAGCACGGTTCTGCATAGTGGAAGTACGAGCAAAAGGGACTGACAGCCTACCTTCCAGATTTCGTGATGATCATTTCCGTTCCGATGGAATGGAACTTGCGCCAGAGTTCCGCGTTTTCCAGCGAAGCTTTGATGTTGCGATCACCACATGGAAGCGGTGGAGGATGGTGAGCTGGAGGAACGAAGAACGAGGAAGAGGAGATGGGTCGTTGATGAGGATGGCGGACCTGCATTCTCTTCGAATCGTGTGTGTACCGATGAGGATGAAATACTCCATGCACTGACGGATACGAAGGAAGAGCTGATGGCGGAAGAGCGGGAGGAGGAGGAGGAGGAAGAAAGTGCTGCTGATGGTAACCTTCAATACATTTATCATAATAATCATTATCAATGTCATGGCCACAAGTAAGGGCGCGGTGGTGTAGTGGTGAGTTCGGTGCCTTGTAGCCGTAGAGTCCATGCAGGTTCGAATCCAAATCATATATATATATATATATATATATATATATATATATATATATATAGGGACCTTGATCAAGACCTTCATGCACTCGCAATTGCTCGTGCGCTTAATTCGGCGTGAAACTCCGATGCTGTAGTCGGGAGTAGGGAGCTTGAAGTAGCCTTATTGTAAGTGCGAAAATGAATAAAGTAGGCCTAAGTAAATGATGACTGAACGAATATGCGAGCGAGTGAGCGAATGAATGAAATGGGCGCAACTGGGAAATGAACGAACGAACGATTGAGTGAAACAACGAACGGTTCACTATTATAAGGGATTAAGTGTAGTTTATACGAGTGTTTGTTCAACCTGTAAACGACGTCAGCTGATCTTGTTGATTCGAATGATTGAACTGGAAGCCAGTGACTGGAAACTGTTGACGGTTCGTCGTCGTCGCTGTGTTTAAAATCGTCGATGCATGAAATTCATCGAGCGTGGAAAAGGAATGCAGATGCCCACGAAACTCGACGATATTCTCACCACCACCAGCAGCAGCTGGATCCTCGTCCAGCGCCATCCTAGTCTTGACCTCGGCGACTACGGATGGCGAAAGAAAAGCAACAGGTGGCAAAGTTCTTCGACTTAATCTCTCTGGTTTTAGGCTGCCTAACTTTCTCACGAATGAACCAGTGGGATGGAGGAATATAGGCCGTGGAACTTCTTTTCTACTAGGTGCAGAAATATTAGCTTAATTCTCGAAACGCGAAATGTCCAAAGAACCGCTTTTAGTGTTAATGCACTTTGTGTCTCCGTTTCTTTGCATTCAGGTCTCTTTAGTTCACTTTAGAAATTAATTTAATTAAGCACGTCTTCTCTTTGACACTTTTAAATGCTTCTGGAACACCCGTTCTCTCAATAAAGATCTGTTTAATCAGGCAGCTTTTTCTCTGCGACGCTTTCGTTCGAGCTCTTATTGTACATTGCTTAACACCTCTTTCGAGAGTCTAAAATAGCACTTCCTTCTCTCCAGCACCAGTCCCAGACGTTCCGTTCAAATCCGTTAGAACTTCCTCTGCCTCGTTGACTATCAGTCGCATGTGTCCAATTGTCTGTGACAGTTCACACGCCTCGATGGATGGCACCGCTACAAAAGAGGCGCCTGTCACGAAACACCCTCCAAGCGTGACGCCCCGCCTCTAGATAGATTGATGAGCATTGTTGCTCGATGGTGGGACAATTGATGGCTAATGGAAAGGCGAAGCACTTCTATTAAAAAAAACTAGTACTAATTTCAGCAACCACTCGAGTGTTACTTAAGTTACTTATTTTGGCTTGATGCATAAACTTGTGACTTTTTGGGTGGAAATGCTACATTACTAAGTTATATAACGGGAAGGAACCGACCAGTTTGAGTTTGAGTTTGAGTTTATTGATCCCAACATCAACTTAAATCACACAAGAATCAATGATAACACACAAGGTAATACATCATGCATGGCTAAGAACAATGGTGCAGTAAGTAGATTAGGTAAGAAATTAAAAAAGAACAGGTAGCCAGCAGAGTAATCAAACGAAATGAATTCAAATATAAAATTAGGGAACAACAGGCCCACCAAAGGGACAACGTCCCGCTAAGAGGGGGCCTATTTAGCTAAGTGGCATTAAGAGGTTAAAGATGACATGGGCTTACAGGAGGAAAAGACCCAGGGATCCTAGGCTACATTGAGAACAATAACAGTTTGAGAAAACACAAACGTACGATTTATAACAAACTTAACTAACTTAACTAACAGCTATGATACATGCTCAAGTGTGTGTGCTCTTAAAGTACGTTTAAAGCAAGAGATAGTATTGGAGGTACGGATTTTGAGAGGTAGGTTATTCCAAAGTAGAGGACCCTGAAATTTGATAGATAATTTGCGAGTATTAGTTCGTGTGGAAATAAGTTTATAGTCCGGTTTATTTCTTAAGCCAGCTTTGAATTGGGTAGGGGGAAAATAAGAAAGGAAAGCAGATGGCAGGAGTTTGGTGTGGTATTTGTACATAAATTCACAAGTTTGAATGAAGTTGATCTGAGTGATAGTTAATAGTTTAAGTGTTGAGAATAAAGGTTGAGTATGGGAGTTAAAGGGAGATTTAGTTATAATACGAATGGCCCTTTTTTGAGCAATTTGAAGTTTTCTTAAGTGAGTAGGATAGGTGGAGGTCCAGATGATATTACAATAAGTAAGATATGGATAAACAAGAGTATAGTATAAGTTGGTTAGAGTGGGGGAGGGCAATAAGTAAGAGATTCGAGTGAGGATGCCAATACTTTTGGTGATTTTCTTATTGATTTCTTCAATATGTGTGTTCCATTTTAGATGTTGGTCCATGTACACGCCTAGAAATTTAGATGAGGTAACTTGAGGAATAGTTATGCCATCAATGACTATGTCTTTAGAAAGTATGGGTGTTTGCTTTTTATTAGATCTAAATAATATAAAATTGGTCTTGGAGAGATTAAGGGACAGTTTGTTAGCTTTGAACCAGGTACTAGTAGCCCTTAGTTCATCATTAGCAATCTCAAACAATTGGTCGTATGAGGCATGCGATAAAAAGACGTTGGTATCATCAGCGAACAGGATATAGTGAAGTAAAGAAGAGGAGTTAGGTAAGTCATTTATATATAAAATATATATAATGAAGAGAAGGGGACCAAGAATGGAGCCCTGTGGAACTCCAAATCGCATGGGCAAGAAGTCAGATAGTGAATTGTTGCATAAAACCTGCTGCTGGCGAAAAGTTAAATAACTTGACAACCAATCCAGAGCAAGACCCCTGATTCCGTAATGATTAAGTTTGGATAGTAGAATTTTATGGTCGACCGTATCAAAAGCTTTTGCTAGGTCAAGGAAGATGCCTAACGAGTATTGGTTAGTGTCAAAGGCCGCAGAAATTTTATCTTGGATATCAAGTAGGGACATAGAAGTGGAGTGAGCCGGTTGGAACCCATGTTGCAGAGGGTACAGAACGTTCTTCTGCTTAAAGTAAGAGAAGGGGACCATAACAAAGGTTTGGCTTCGTAGTAGGCCTATAGCCTGACAGCTAGGCCTGATCCAGTAATCTTACAAGGAATTAAAATGGTCAGAGACTCAGAGGAAAGACTTCTTCATCCACAATGTTGGGAATGGATCGGTGCCACTCAGTTCTTAAAGCGTAAAAAAGAAGTGCCTGGACGTTCCTTAACTTTTCAGCCTGTAGATCTACTGGCGAAATAAGTGACAGGTCGTCGAGTAAAACAAACGAGGACGACAAGATAGTGTGACTAACAGCCTATAGGCTAGTTACATGCGTCATGTATAATTATTAATTAACTAAACCATGTTCCGACTTGGTTCCTAGTCACAGGAGTCAAACAGTTGAACCACATCCGCCCCTGAAGTGGGGTCTACTAGTAACAGCTTTACTGGCAGTGGCTAAAGTGGTTTGGGAGAAAAGTGGCACCAGGTAACGCGGAATCGGTGCGCAGTGGGAACGCCAAAGAAGATTTTTATTGTAACACATATGTTTCCAGGTTCAAGGGCGGATACAGAAATTTTCGATGGAGGGGGGGGCAAAACTTTCGGTGATCTTTGTCAGAAAATTCTGATGACTTTTTAGTCATTTGATCGAAATGTCTGGAAAATAGGCCTATACCCAATTTTCCCTGCCAAAATAACTGATGACATTTTTTTGGTTGACATCTATGCATCTATGCAAGCCATTGAATTAATGCTTGTTGAAACCAAATGGGGGCCACGTCCCATGCACTTTTGAAATGGGGGCCATGGCCAGATTGGCCCCCTGGATCCGCCCCTGTCCAGGCTTGCACGCATGGTGAGCAGTGGGAACGCATGCAACGAATGTCGAGAGCAGAGCCTTCTATTACAAATAAATACAGTAGCCTAATAGAAGGCTCTGGTCGAGACTAGTGAAAAGTTGAGAACGCCGTTCACTTTAAAACCTGTTTATCTGCACCGCAATCAAACCCCAGAACGCGTACATAGGCAGACATCCGTCTTTACGCTTGGGAAGAAATTATTCTTAATGAGACGCTCAAGCAACTGCTGCAAGCGTCGTGTAGGTAGGCCTATACAGCAGTGGTCTACAGCCTACCGCCAGCGAAGACGTGTTGACAGCATGCCAGTCAGAGAAACAAACAGGTCAAAGAGCACTGCTAGCAGACTCCTATCCGATACGCTGATTTCGGAGTAGGCCCTAAAGTCCAACAGACCGTAGCCAGGTGCATCACAGTTTTAATTAACCCCAAATCAAGCTACTAGACGGACTCCTATGTATGTCATGATTATATAGTAGTCCTTGGGTTGTGCGGATCTTTTGACTCCATTCTGACCTCTGCCCTTGTCTGTGCAACGGCTTCATCTCTGCTCGTGAAATTCAATCCTAATTTTAACGCCAGAGTCACGTGCACGAGATATGACGTCGAGCCAATTAAGTAAAGAGGTGCTAAGGGAGAAAATTAGAAATGTCGACTCCTGTGATCGAATTTCGCAGACACCCTCCCCCCTATTTACTCAAGAACTACGTAGAACATCGATTGACGCCCTTCGTAAAAGACACCATCGAACGAGACAAAAAACCGCACGTGACGACAGGTCATATCACAGAACACCCCGACCTCACCCAAATTCAAAGGGTTATCCATCTAATACGAACGCCCCAAAAATTGTATTTTCGACCCCTCTCCCCGTACGCAGGCGTACATTCTGCTGACTCCCTCCCCCATATGCATAGGCTACGTATAAGCTTTTCTAAAGTTCTCTACCATCCACCCTTTACAAAGGCTATTTTGATAAAGTTCATCTATAGAAACATTATATTTTACCATAGACTATTATTTATTTTTGTTAAACATCACGTTTGCTAGCCAAAATTTATTAACTGTTAACTATAGGATAATAATAGTTATAAATAGGCTAATGTGGACCATATAATTAGTTGTTTATTCATCACTGCTGCAACTCATTTTGCCCAGGTGTCCTCCTCCATACGCATATCGCCAATATCGCCTAAATCCCGTGACCACACCTCCCTCTCCCCTCCGAGTGTACGTTAACATATATGGACAGCCCCAAACGACAGGCGCTTCAGCAGTTCGCATCCTGAAGATGGCTATTTCAGAGATTCAAAAATCTTGGGCTAGCAGCCTAGCACGGGTTCGTCCACGAGGACCTAAATGGCATGGCGACACTAATCATCTTTGATATGGCAGTGTCGTTAAACATGTAACAACAATGGCATGAGCTTCATTGTGACAACGTTCGCAAAGATCTCATCATCTAAACATTTCTTTCAAACGAAATATCGACACAGTAAAAACAGAATTCTAGTCTACAGCATTTACTTCAAAATCAGCAGGTCAATGAAAACTATAGGATAAAACTATAGATATAAATAAATATGCAAGCTACTATTCTTATTCAAAGCGCTCAACATAAAAGCTACACAATCGATCAGCACTCATACCCGTAAGCTACACCGTACACTTTTCACCAGATGCAGCACCCTATAGCAGGCATTCTATTATGAATATTTGCACTCCTCCTTTAGTTAATTCAGTTATGCCATCTTCTCTTTCATAGCCATCAAACTGGGCTTTGCTGAAAACCTCTAGCCATCAAACTGGGCTTTGCTGAAAACCTCTATCTCTCTCTCTCTCTCTCTCTCTCTCTCTCTCTCTCTCTCTCTCTCTGTGCCTTCCGTTCTTCCCAGAACATTGGGCAACAAGATTTCTCCATTAAAAACTGCTACCATGACTATATATTCTAGGCGGTATAGGCAAACGAAGTAATATCTAAACCACTAAAATCAATATCCATAATGTGTTTGCTGCATGTGAGCACAGCTTAACAAACAGTACATGTCGACTCGCATTTGCTGCCTTTTGACAAGTTATTCTAGTCAGCGCCATTTTGCAACAGAGCAGCGCCATTTTGAAACAGAGCCTTCACACATAGGCTAATAATGCAGTAAAATGAGATTTTACAACATTGCTAGGCAACATCTGCATTGTGATGTCACAAATGGCTCTTTGACTACTCTAAAGTCAGCAACACATTCTGACTGCAACAGAGGCTGGGAGTCGACATACTGTTTGTTAGTTGAACTGTGATGTGAGTCACAGTTGTTCAAACTGGGCTCCAACACAATGCTCAAGTCAAACATGGTTTCGACCGAGTTGTACGTGAGAATGATTTTTTTACTATTCCTCTTCAGTTGTCCCGCAGACTTCACCCGATTTCAGTTTCTGTAAAAAAATAGAGGCAATAATTGCATTGTCTACCATAACAATATAAAAGCAAAAGTTTGATTACAGGTTAGAAAACTGCAAGAGGAAAGTAAAATCATGAACATTAGATTAGCCTCCTGGACAGTAAATTGACATTCCATCTGTAGAAAGCGTGGAAGGAAGATCAAGAAATGAGATAAATTAACGTAACATGCAGATAACATAATGCTTTAGTTTTTGATCACCAACTAAAATAGGAAAACTGAAAACTGTTCTTGTTTAGAAAAGTACAGACCAATACAAATGCATCATAGTACAACACATTCACTTACAAAACCCAACATTCAATAACTCCTTAACAGTTCAGAGCTGTACTATGCTGCCAGAGAATAGGCTGTGATGCAGTATTATGAACCACAACCTGAGGAAAATGCTTACATGTTTGGCATATCAAACTTCTGGGTAGATAAAAACTGCGGTCAAAAATTGCACGTTTAGAGGTGATAGATTTGGAAACCTTGACAAATGAAAACTTAAGCCTATCTGGTAATCTATAACCACCATAACCGCCATTTGCCATTCGGAAAAGCAAATTATGATGATAATAATAATAATCTAGGCAACTCATTGAAGGCTCTGACTCTTGATATAAATATTAAGGGATTTGACCCTTGATATAAATATTGAAGGTTTTGACCCTTGATATAAATATTAAGGGCTCTGACCCTTGATATAAATACTGAAGGTTTTGACCCTTGATATAAAGGCTTTGAAAACAAGTAGAGGTGATTGTGGCACTTCATAACCTCATCCAATTCCACTTTTGTCCTATCTTCAAGGACCCGAATGTCTGCCATGGTCATTCCGTACCACTGGTCCGTCCAGCAGAAGACCTGGCGATGAAAGTTCGTGAAGATTCTGCGCTCCCCCTTAGAACAAAATCAAAACACTCAATAGTCAGTACTCATGCCAAAGAAAGCTGGTTAATGAAGCCACCTCAATTCAAAACAATGCCATGGAAGCAGCCAAAACTTCACCCAAATGACAGACTGATAAGAATAACATACTTAGTAACACTCCAGGAGCACACAACAGATCCACATGAAAACTTTAACCAGTGATGTTTCTCAGTACTTATTTCAAAAAGCTGTTCTTTTTAGGCGACTATCACACTACTGACAATTAAAACATGATGGCACATTGCTCAGCCGAAAAGTGACCCATGATCAGAACTTCTAGGCAGCTATCTTCTTCTTCTTTCTTCTCTTCCATCAGTTTCCTGATGATGAGGTCCTTATGAAGTTTCTCCACAGTATTCTAAGCAGCTAAAAAAAAGCTAACAATTAATACAACTTGAGAAAGTACATTTAACAGCTGGTTTGGCACATGTAAAAATTAATCTCATTTACCATACAACTTATCCAATGGAAGACCATCACTAGCGCTTTCGAGCAGCGCTTTAAAAGTTTGGAGATTACGATTAGCAGAGCTCTAACTCATAGGAAGATGTAGTCTCAACTTACTCTGTGGATGAATTTTTCTACTTTACTTTGGAGACCCCACCACTTGAACTCGACAGTAACCAGCTTATAGCAGCACATCACCGGATTGCATTGCCTCTCCCAGTTTTGTCCGACCAGTGGACCACGACCGGTGTTCTGAGACTTGAACCGTGACGGATCTTCATCTCGTTTGTAGTCCTAAAAATAGCATTGCATGATTGCAGTAACTTCTAAAGTCTTACAATGAAAAGTAGTTTAGACTAGTTTATTTTATTTGAATAGCTCGAAGTCCATTAACAGTAACGGCTAGCAGACGATCCAAGTAGGTCCCAGCTGCAATCGTCCAAGACCGCCAACGTGTCCAAGCCTTCGACGAAGACTAAAATGGGCGATCGCGCCTTTCGAGTCGCAGGCCCACGCGCCAGGAGCAGTCTTCCAGCAACTATCCAGGAAATCAATACTGAATCAACTTTTTTAACAAAATTGAAGCTGCACTTGCTCTCGAGCTCATGACAATTACTCTGACAATTGACAATAATTACGCGTGTAAAGCATCCTAGAAGTGACTTGTTACTGATGATGCTATATAAATTGTCTGAATTACAATCACAATTACAGTAACCTCAATTAAACAGAGAAACAAGGAAAACAAAGCTCATAAGTCTAGTCTTGAATGAGTCTCAACATTTGTCTGTTTGCCAACAACTTGAGCAAACTCGATGTCCGCTCATCCTAAGAAGGTGAAGCTTAGGCAGCTGGAGCAGGCTACTTAAAAATCAGTCCTCCATTTCCTCATACTTCTTCTCCCTTCCACCTTCACTTCCAACTTCCCCCTCCGACCTCCACTTCACTCTCGTGTAAGACCAAGACTTCAACCTAACTTAAAAACCAAGAGTTTGGTCGTCAGGATAACTAACAAGACATGTATGTAATTCACAACCTTGAATCCATGCAAATTGTCTTCCAAGTTATCCAAATTCAAGACTACTTTACTATCACCAATAGACACCCACACATACACCATATCACTGCTAGATCTCAAATCACTCCAATGGCCAAAAGTACTCCACGTGCATTCTTTAACAGATATTCATTTGTCATTTCAAAATTCTCTAACCTGTAGCTCCTCGCCTCTCCATCTAGTCTTCTGGCAGCCTAATTTTTGTTGATATTGTATCTCTGCCAACCTTTCTGACTTGACTATAACTCTGAATAAATTGATGCCTTGTATATAGCGATTATTAAGCAGTACTTTAGAAATCACAGAACCTGCAATCATGAATACAGTGTGATACAATGTATTCCTCTATACATTCCAATCATACAAACAACAAAACAATCCATACAATATACATAATAATAGTAGGTACTGCAATGGAGAAGTTGCTTACCCTTCGATCAACAGCATCATTGGCAATGTCTATCTTAACGACTTCTCTCTTCTCCAGGCTTTCACGATCCAATCCATGCGCCTAAGATATTGCAAGCAACACTCATTCCAATGATACAGAACAGACTGAAACTGTTGAACCCTAATTTCACTGAATCAATAATCGTTTCAAATTGAAACTTCAGTCAACACTCAATGTATGACATTTTGAAAAGACAATATGAAATCAGATACATACATACAAACAGAAATATCTCTTTACAAGTTGTACATAATTCCTTTGTGGTTTAGAATGAAAAATGATAACAACACCGAAAATAAGGTCAATGTCTATCCTGTCAGCAGCTCAAGAGACTTACAATCTCTAACAAAACTCGGTCAAGGTGGATTGATGCTTTTTTTGTTTCCAGCAGCAGCACATAAAAAAGCATGGCACCTCACCTCGTCTCTTCTTAAAAATCCAACATCCAAATTTTTAAACAATCTCCTGCAGAAACTCATACAAGCAGTCAAAAGATGATCCACTAACGTTAAGTCTGATCTAATTTCAATTAAGCCTACCCTACAAAATGTTTAACCAAAATTTCATACTACAAACTTGAATGAGACTTCAGAGAACTTTTTAATTAAATCAAACGAAACATTTATAATAATCTACTAAATCTGTTTGAATAAGCTCACATTTTCTGTAGTTCCATAATCAGGAAGATGGATCGATTCAATCTTTATCACAAACTTCTCATGCATGTAGTCAGGATTCTGGATATTTAAAGTAATACAGCAAAGTTAAAAACCTATTCAGTCGACTAGTTCTTCACAGTAACTTATCAGACAACATAGATATAAACATTTCATTCATTTTGTTCGGTAAAAAACAGCAGAAAACACTAGATACAAAATACAGCAATGTTGGGATAAAACAGGAAGACCAAGCAGGGACCAAGTTCCCACTTAAGCTCGTCCATTAACATGATGCCTAAGTAAACGCAGAATGACAAATGATTATCCTAATATTAATCCATCTCGACTATGATGCATAATAAGAATCCAAACAGAACAAAAACCATAAAATTCTAGTAAAGCATATATTATATACCTGGAATAAATATTATTATTCATTTATTATTTTGAAAATTTTATATAGCGCCTCTTCAAGGTAGGCTACTCAGAAGCGCTCCCGGCCCAACCACAGGTAAATAAGACAGTTTTGAGGTCCTTAAGGAACAGAGTGGAGTGACCCCTGGGAAGGACAGTGTAACAGGTAGGTTATTCCAGGTTGTAGGACCAGCGACAGAGAATGAATGATGCTGTCGGATAGCAGTCCGTGAGTGGGGAACCAATATATACAACTATAGGATTCTTGTAGGAAATTCACCTGCACCTTTTCGCTGCTTGAAGACTTTTCTTTTTTCATGGGCCTGTCACGCTGAGAGCGCTTCTGAATAGCTCTGCTGTGAGAAGCGCTTTACAAATGCTTTATTAGATTAGATTAGATATACACATATATATACATAATTTTATATATATATATAATTATATATTCATACAATCACAATTATTTTAATTGCTCAATCAGGTGTACAGGCATTTTAAGTTTTACTAAAGTCGGCACTCTGTAGATATTGTGGGATTGACGAATTGGTATTTCAAACAGACACATGTAGTAAGATATATACGGAATTAGTGTTCTATTCGATGATTTCTAGAAAAATGAGGAGTCAAATGGATATTTATATGAAATCAGATGAATATCTCACCGTAACAACAGTTCGACAATAAGGATACGCATTCCATGCTTGCTCATGTACTTCAAGAGATCCCTTTGGTGCCAACCAACGAATATAACCAGGAACTTTACTGTTGACAAAATTGCAATATACAAATTGCATGTTCTCAAGGTCCAACTATTCATTCATTCATTCATTCCAAAAACTTACATAGCGCCCCTTCAAGAAGCTTCCAGTCCAACCACAGCTAAAAAGATAGGTCATGAGCAACTTGTAGAAAGCAGGCAAATTATTCCGAGGTAGTAAGCGCAGTGCAAGCAGGAGCCCATTCCATGTGGACGGGCCAACAACCGAGAAGGCTTGATGCTGTCTGGTAGCAGATAATGCTGGCATACCATAACAGTTCAACTATATATGAAAGACATCTTTGAATCACAGCTGCAATGATGGAAGTCTGTTTGGACCACAGATAATCATATTGTCAAGATGGCTGCACATGTTAGTGACATCCACTGTCACTAATGGAACTGTTCAATCTTCCTCCAATTTGAATAGAAAGCATGGTCAGCCCAAAAAACTGTAACACAAGTAATAGTATAACAAGTAATTTTGTCTGCAGCATCAAAATATGCCAATGTAAAGTCTCTTTATGAAGAAAAATCTACAAATAATTCTACTACTCATGTATTAAAAACACTCAAGAATAATAAATGGAGACAACAACTAATGATCTCACGTGAGAGCAGATTCTTACCATAAAGCTAACATTGGTTCTGACATCTATTTGTCAAATGCTGTCATTTTGCATCAACACGTACACAAATCAGCGCAACAACTGAAATCGATGCAAACAAAACAGAAATAAAATGCAAAAACAAAACCAAAACAGATTTTGAATATAACATTTAAAAAAGTTTCTACGAACATTTAACTTACCACTGTTACATCCAAGAAGTGCCAGAAGTATCTTCTTCCACAGGGTCCCCTCTGACTCTTTGACTCTATCCTATGTCCCTCTAAAAAAATTCTCTCTTATCAGAGCTGTGAGCACTCCTGAATATAAGTCAATGCGATGGCACTATATAAATTCTCGTAAGGAATTAGAGAATGAATGACGCTTCCTGGCAACAGGACTACCAACATTTATATTAGCCATTGATTGTGTCTGTGTAGAAGTAACATGCCTATCACGAGAAAGCTAAACCCAAGTCAAAAATAAATACCACAATTACAAAATGTTGTCATAATGATCAACTAATATAACAACAATCACAAACTTCCCTTTATAATATAAAAAAAACATATGGATAAAAGCAATAAAAAAATTCAGGTACAATATTCTTTATAAATATCTGCATGCAAACTTTAAATAATCAAAAAGTAAAGAACTAAATACAACACCCAAGATAAAAATATGGAAGGAAAAAACATTGCTGCACAGCAAAAATCTTGCACCATGCGATATGCAACATGGCAAAAAGTATGACAAATACTAGAACAAGAATACTGACCTTGCTAAGTGATAGATCTTGTGCGTGAACTGGCCTTCCGTGTACCGGCCATTCAGTAGTGGAGACTTCGGCTGGCTTCCACTATCCCTCGTAAATGGTTCGTTCTTTAGAACCTGGATTCCTTCTCCTCCGCCCGTCTCATTCTTGCTTGCAACTGCTACAGAATACAGCTGAGCCACCTGGTACTACACATGAAAAATAAACACAATTATTGTTCCAACTTGTAACATAAGAGAACAGCTTTAAAAAAGCAAATCTACTGGGCATTAAGATAACTCTAATTTAAAAGATAACTTTGAATAATACAGTAGCTGTATCCCACAGACAAACAAAAGCATCCTTTAATCTCAGAATCAAGGGAATCCTTTGATGTAAGAATTCAACAGTAAAATGGACCATAATGATTTTGATTTAAAAGAAAATCAAAGGGACATCAAGACTGTGACTGATAATAATTACACAGTCTCTTCCAAAATCAATGGGATCTCTTCTAAATTCAGAAAGGTTGTTTTCAATAAATGGCAAAAAGAGTTTAAAAGAATTTGACCCGATAAAAACTATCATCATAGAACACGTATCTTGGTGCAACACGTACACAATATGGAGCACAACATTTACAAATCATATAAATTGTTTTAAGATAATTGGAAGAAACTGCAACAGCTTCATCAACATGAATGAGGTGTGAACAACAGCCACACTGAACGTTGCCTTTAGCAACACTATTTTGCTATCTAAATCCACAATTGGTACAGTACTTCACATAAGCAAAGATTTAACTACCAATAAAATCACATTTAAATAACATAATTATGAATAAGTAATTTAATGACCAATGGATAAATTATCAAACAAAAGTTGGCTGGAATACCGAATCAACTGGAAAACAAAATATATATCGTACCTCTTCCACTGTCATAGGCAGAACAATTCGACTGAAACATAAAATATAGCGACGTGTGAAACACTTCATTCTTAATTATACTCAGCAATTTTAAAATAAATTACATGAACACAGGAGCTACGTCTACTTGCTGGGGTTATTACTGAAACATTTTTTATTAAACTCAAAACTCTCCTTTATGCCGTGCTCGAGTTGTGAGCGCTTCTGAGTAGTCCCCTTGAAGAAGCGCTATATAAATTCTTGAATGAATGAATGAATGAGCAAAAACTATACATCATTTTTGGATCAAAACTTTTGAACAAAAAGTCTCACAAAATTGACAGTGATGTAGACTGCAGTTCACTGGATAACTTCGTTAAGTTATGCTGTGCAGTTCTATTTAAACTATCACTTTTCATGAGATAATTGGAAGCTATGCATGACCATAAATGTTTAAGCAGACCACCGAGAGACATTAATACCGGATATATATGTATATATATATATATATGTATATATGTCTTAGTAAGAAAGTTCAAGAACATGATGTCTAATGTGTAGGCCCTAGGGCAGTAAAAATTTGCAGTAAAGTGCTATCCAGGTGCCTGAGCTCATCAACAGATGTTCGAAACCCAGACATTGACAATCTCTCAATAAGATAGCCCCAAATTGTTATTGATCTTTAGAAACTAGCTATATTGTGTAATATGTGTGCTACACTAATTGGTAACTGACAACTGTCACTGGCCAGTGCCGAATCCAGGATAGCCTGCGTTGAAAAGACATTTCAACTGTTGGCGGATTTAGCCAAGGGCCTTCAGGATGGGTGGTTGTCATCAATGGTCACATTGGCAAAATATATAGTCGATGCGCTCAATTTATTGTGTGTAGGCCTACTAAAGGGCAGTAGTTGAACACAAACAGCTCTGTCCCTGCAAGAGACATGAATCAGCAAAAACCCACATGGCTATTGTGAATTATTATACCTGACTCAGCAATGAGTATAATAATACGACAACAGACTTGCAGAGTCATATAATGGGAAGTGGGCATGTGACTGACATGTGGTTAGCGGTCTATACGTGCGAAGCCTGGAGCGGCCATATTGTTTACATGGCCAGGCAGTCTTTGGGAACCCCGTCAAGCGAGATAAGACATATCTAAACTCTTAAACGCACATTAAAAAATATCAACGTGTCAAAACAACTTTTTATAATTCAAGTAAGCAAAATAAATTAACTAACTATTCTTTTATGATCATTCTGCTCGAATTTCTACTATGGTCAAGCGATTAACCAAACACCAAGGACTCTTTATACACAGGACTGGTTTTTTCTTCTTTAGCCGCCTTGTACAGGTTTTTGGGTGATAATCGGAGTTCCGGAAAAATTCAAATCTTATTTACAAGATAAAAGCATTCAATTAGTTACATCTATGAAAGCAGATTAACGAATAATTAGGTTTGCAAAATAAACAAATGCCTTTGGAGATTTGTAACATGATCCTTAGCGATAGAAACGGAATTTTAAGTGGAGCGCTATCTATTGCTAAGAGTGAAATCATGACCACAATATGTTCACAAGTTACCTATCCTCTAATATAGAATCCTTGACCAAACACCTTCCTATTGCGCATGCGCTTAATGCCAATTTAAAAAACGCTGGTTCCACGAAACCTTTGTCGGAAATTGTCGATGTTCATAATCATCATCGTCTAAGATATTTGATTAAAAGGCCAAGACGCTTATTAAACCATTGACGTTTTGAAATATTCTTTAATGTATACATATCTCTAAAATTCTTTAACTTCCACAGCAGTGTTACGTTAGAGCAATTAATTTACGAAATGCACTCAGTATTTGCTTTGAATAGAAAAGACTCGTTGTTGATAAATTAGCCTAAAATATAGAATACTGATGATATTCGTTTAATTATTAAACGAATATCATCAGTATTCTATATTTTAGGCTAATAATTATATCAATAAAGAGACTTTTCTCCACGCGTACGATATAATATAGCGGAAAGCCAGGTCCTTGGTGAAAAACGTAAACAAAAACAGCCGCTCAAGAAAAATATTAGTCCATGGTCTGACTATGAGTCCGATGACAGTGCGCTGAGCAGTCAGAACGTTTCTTGGGGACAGCTGACAACAGACTAACAACGGCGTATTTTGTTATTCATCGACGACGGATGTTTATTGTTTGAGACTGGATCATTTTGACGGCAATTTGCGTCTTTTAGGGTTCTTCCATTACCTTCAATGTCTGCCGAGTCGCCGAGAAGGACGAGCAGAGTTGCAGGCAATGCGGTTCGACCTCAACCTGTGAGGTAGGTTTCTGGATTTATCTGATATTTTTAAAATTATTTTTGGTCGAAACACAGCTGATGTGCGCACCGTGTGGCTCACACCACCACCCGTTTAATCTGTATGGTCCAAATTAGATCGCCCGCTGCCTCAACTTCACTCACTGCCCGTTTTGATTGAATAGGATTCCAGTTGTTCAACTTCACAATTTAATTAAGATGCCCGATCCTGCTTGGGCGTTGAAAGGGCACTTGATACATCCACCCATAATTACCCATTATTTGTTTGATTAGCTTAGAAGTGTTACGCAGTTGTGGCTGACCCACAAATGTTAGGCGTGTGACTCTTCTGAAAGTTGGGTAATACATAATTATTTGATCATTCATATTTAAATAGACGGAGAAACAGTCTGCCGAGTTTGAAAGCACTCAAGTCAACCTGAACGAAATGTATTCATGGTATATATTTAAATTACAGTTGACAGACCAGTGACAAAATTTAAAAGAATTGGACAGTGAAAGAAATTGTTTAGTAAAATGTGTGAGATTACATGGTTTTTGTTTTACTTTGCAGCGATAAAACTGTCGTAGAGAGTGTTGTTGACTTCATTCAAGATGTGGTAAGTGGAAAGGTGTGTGATTTATACAATGGGGCAACTGATGCGATTTACGCCTGTTTTAATGACGAGTTGCCTAACTTTTCTGTAATGTAAGAATGATGAAGATAATATGCTTGTGTGCATGCGTTCATAGATTTTCCTCAGAAGTGTTGTCCCAGGTAGAAGGATTATTTGGATGAGATGCAAAATGGCCATGGCAGTCTAAAGAGAGGAACTTTTCTAACCTTCCAACATACTTTGGTGGTAGCCACCAATAAATGATGAAGGGCCAAATGGTATTAAACCAGGTGACATGATATTGTGTGAATAGTTGTACTCACCTGACTCTGCTGCCACTATTGCATACACTCTGATTAAACACCCGCCCACTTGCAGCAATGACTGCTTGATGCGGTATTGGATTCAAACACTTGTGTAAGGTGCTTTGCTTCTAAAACGTTTAGAATTTAAGCCTTCCAAGTCTGTTCTTAAACTAAATCTGACTGTGCATGCTAGATGTTGTTTGGTGCACTTCAGTATACTATAGACCATTATTTAGGGTTACCATAAGTGCTCAGATGAAAAGAGGACACACCAAATGTTCATCCGGTTACCATCCCGTAGCCGGCTCCTAGCCTCCTAGTGCTATGCCAATGTTAAGTGCTGTACATATAAAAGTAACTTTAATACGTTAAAGTACATAAAATATTGTTCTTATTGTATATAGTTTCAATTTAAACTTTATTGAGTGAGTGTTTAGTACTTCGGTTCAGTACACATTACATTACTGTCACTGACTGTACACAGAAACAAAACAATGGACAACTCACAAAACAGTAGTAGTGACATCTCATCCTGAGTCATTATCATCAGAATCGTCCGGATTTTAAAAAATTGAGGTTGGGACCATAGACTGTGCTTGGGGCTCAGCCCAATCGTATTTCTCTGAAGAACTGATGACCTTCAATAAGTTAGGCTGGCTGCTGAGATATATGTGTGAAATTCTTTGCATGACATATGCTTAACCTTTAATGCCGGAGGGTATAGGATTTCCCATATACCATTTACTACCATCTCGGCATTAAAGGTTAAAGTTATGCTGCACATACGGAATTATTTTGTTTACAATTATTATTATGTAACTCGCGCTATAGTTATGCATTTGGTTTACAAGAAACTGCTTCAGAAACCGGAGGCTCAGTGGTAACCATACCTTTGAGCTAAATAATGCTGGAACGCATGTTTAGTTCACGGAACGGAATGGAATATAACACGGAAAATTAAGTAAGTAAGATCGATCGGGGACGGACGGGGAACCCCGGACAAGAGCCATATTTCTGGAAAGCCGCCCGGACAGGGCCCTAAAAAGAGAGCGTGTCTGGGGAAGCCCGGACGCATGGTAACCATACCAAATGTTATTAATGGGAAAACTCAGAGATTTTGCCATGCAACATAATTTTGAAATTCCGACAAGGAATTAATTTTTTCTTTTGTAACTGTTTCCTTTGGGTGTTGGTTTCTGTAGGCATACACTAACCAGACGGATGACAAGGAGAAGATTCACTGGGTGCGATTTGAGCAAGCGGACATCAACGGTAAGATTCTGCAGTTTGGTCTCCCTAGTTTGTTCTCTACTCTAAAACGGTTTGGCTTAAGGTGATGCCTGTTTATATTGCATAATGTATGCAATGTATACACAGGTACGGTTTTGTACATTGGGTATGATTGGAGGCTTACATAGCTTTGAACATAATATTTATATCAAGTTTTGTATGAAAGGTTTTGTCTTGGCTTCTGGTGCACAAATGCGTTGAGTATAAGATTATTTGCTTGTGCGTAACTACCTTTGGTGATGTGCACCATCGTATCTTGATGAATTGTGTGTCTTGGTCAGAGTTGGTCTCATCCATTCATTTCTTTAGAATTTTTCACTCTGCTGTAAAGGGTGACCTGGTTGCTCCCCAACTAGAGCAACTTTGTACACAAGCTGTGCTTTGATCGGCCCATTGTTAGAAATAAGCTTCGTAATACTGTATGAAATTAATTTGTTGGTCTTTCTCCATCTCTATTTCGCAAGCAGTTGTAAAACCATATTGTTTGATCATGGTTGTTTATTGTTAGACAAGTTTGTCGCAAAGAGGTGCTACATAAATATATGATTGCGTTATATATGATTACATAAATATATGATTACATAAATATATGATTACATAAATATATGATTACATAAATATATGATTACATAAATATATGATTACATAAATATATGATTACATAAATATATTATTACATAAATATATGATTACATAAATATATGATTGCGTTATATATGATTACATAAATATATGATTACATAAATATATGATTGCATAAATATATGATTACATAAATATATGATTACATAAATATATGATTACATAAATATATTATTACATAAATATATGATTACATAAATATATGATTGCGTTATATATGATTACATAAATATATGATTACATAAATATATGATTGCATAAATATATGATTACATAAATATATGATTACATAAATATATGATTACATAAATATATTATTACATAAATATATGATTACATAAATATATGATTGCGTTATATATGATTACATAAATATATGATTGCGTTATATATGATTACATAAATATATGATTACATAAATATATGATTACATAAATATATGATTACATAAATATATGATTACATAAATATATGATTACATAAATATATTATTACATAAATATATGATTACATAAATATATTATTACATAAATATATGATTACATAAATATATGATTGCGTTATATATGATTACATAAATATATGATTACATAAATATATGATTGCATAAATATATGATTACATAAATATATGATTACATAAATATATGATTACATAAATATATGATTACATAAATATATTATTACATAAATATATTATTACATAAATATATGATTACATAAATATATGATTGCGTTATATATGATTACATAAATATATGATTACATAAATATATGATTGCATAAATATATGATTACATAAATATATGATTGCGTTATATATGATTACATAAATATATGATTACATAAATATATGATTGCATAAATATATGATTACATAAATATATGATTGCGTTATATATGATTACATAAATATATGATTACATAAATATATGATTGCATAAATATATGATTACATAAATATATGATTGCATAAATATATGATTACATAAATATATGATTGCGTTATATATGATTACATAAATATATGATTGCATTATACTGTGAAGTTCAGCTATGAATGTTTACTTATATATGAGTGACCATCCTTGGAATACTAGGACTATCTGTGTACATACAAATGACTGAAAATGGTTAGAGCATATAAAGAACTAATTGCTGCTTTTGACTGCACTTCTGGCATAATGGTCATTGTCTACCCTACGACCACACTGATAGAGCAACATAAACTAGTGCATTACGTTGACTTTTTATAATGCTCTATTGCACACTGCTGGTACCGTCAGTTAATTATGATTAACTTATTGTACCAGCACTAAAAATAGTCTTGGAGCTAGGGGTCAGGGTTGTATAAGCTGTTAGCTTTTCCTGATTCCTTTTGCACTCTGTTTATTGAGTCATGTTTATACTGTTTGACTTGTGTGTGTGTGCAATAAACAAAATTCTTTCATTCAAAGTTCATTTATTCATTCATTCAATTCATTAAATCCAGAATTTGTGCAGCACGTCTTTGATATTTGTGCAGTTGTGTCATCATGGATTTTTACTACAGTACTAATCTTTAGAAGTTCTATTTAGAGCTGGGAGTTAGGCTGGTTTTATTATATAGCTCTATTGATTAAAGCAACCCTAAGGCTACATTATGCTGAGAGTGCAGAGATGAAAATATCTGTTTTGTTCATACTTATTGATGCCTACAGAAGTGATCCAATAATTTGTATGTTGGTGCAGAGGCTGTGAACTTGATTAACTGTGTATTGATTTGTTAAGTTATTATGCATACAGTTTTTATTTGATATTGATCTATTTGATAATCTTGACAGCTGAATTGTTAGAAAGTCATTACTGTGTTTTTTTTAGTTGTTTCTTATGGTAAATTTGTTCATCGAAAGTATCCGTGGTTTAGCACGTCTGAGGAGTTTCTCTTGAAGTAGCAATGTAAATATTTTTTGTTACGAACACGATCTAACATGTATAAAATTACTGTAAAGCATAATTTCCTGTGTTTCTAGATTTAAATAGCAATCCCGATTGTGAACCGTCATCACGAACAGCTCCTCCACTTCTGCTTATTCTCGGCTACGGCAATGGATTCCAGATCTGGATTATACCAGTTAGTCTTCTTGTTTTGTCTTTTAATGGCACATCTCATTGTTACCTTTTGATGACACATCTCATTGTTAAGGTACCGGTATTAAGGATCTGCTGCTGTCTTTGAAAGCTGACTTATTGTTTTTGCAGCTGGCCTGGCAGTTTAAGACTCTTGTGTGGCTGGAACGTGACAGCTGTTTAATTTTATATGTTTATTCACTGTTTCAAAGACAGAATATTCGTACGGATAATTGATAAATATGATAGCATCAATTGTGGGCTGTAACAAAGCTGTCATCAATTATTGCTGAATATGGATAGAGCACTTGGCTTGTAATGTGGAGAGGAGATATGAGCCTTCACTCAGGCAGTCATTATGTAAAGACCTTTTGCAAGTTCTTTGCCCGCACTGAAGTGATATTTTACTTCAGGAAATAATTTTCGTTTTACTTCTATTTCAGTTTGGATGGCCTCAATTTAAGTTCTAATTCAGTTACAGTTCTTCCAAAAATTTCAGTTATACGTCTAATTCAGTTTTTAAATATTTCAGTTTTTAAATATATTTCAGTTTTGTATGAATATAATTCCAGTTATAGGCCTACTTCCTTATAAAACTTGCGTTAAATTAAGCCGAGTTCGAACATTTTCATTATCGATGTGCTTCTTTAATTTTAAAGAACCATCTGTCATTTGGTTGTGTTTTTGCCTTCTTAACTGAACAAGGATGGCAATATTATAATCAAGCATCTGTTGTGCTATATGACAAAGCGCTGAACTGAAGACAAAGACTATTGGCTCTTTATTGAAGACAATTTGACTGAATTGTTTCTATTATTCCTTTAAGTCAAAATGCTGTTTGGTTTCTAGATGTCCTTTTTACATGAATTCATGCATTTTATTTGTTTGAATGTGAGAGACCAGATTTGTTTATTATTTTAGTCGAGCGGTGAGGCCCAGGAGATTCTTTCGGTTCGCCAGGGCCCTGTCCGACATGTGAGGCTCCTTTCCCAACCAAACTCAGGCAAGATTCTGCAGTTTTCTAATGACTTCTGAAGTTCTGCTATGTGTTGTAGTTATGTATGCCACATATTCTAGTCCGTATATTTTCCTTTTGTGCTCTGATGACTTCTGCTTTTTGAAGTAACTTGTACCTTTCATTCTAATCCATATTTTCTGTTTCGTTTTCTAGTGACTACTGCTATTAATTTTGTGTTGTAGTGACTTTGCCTTATATTCTAGTTTGTATTTTTGCTTTATGTTCTAGTGATGCACTTATATTTCTGCTGACTTGTCTTTGTTTTAGTTAGTTCTGTAACATGACTATCTTCAACTTTTCATGTTTACCAGTGACAGCAAGAAACAGAAAATCTCTGTATATTGGCACAACTTTAAAGTTTGTGTTGTGTAATTTATGGATTCTTTTGTAAGTTCAGAAATTCGCCTAGTATCCAAAGAGTGAATGAACCTGGGTCTTAAGGATAGATTTGGTCAACTTACCTCTTAATGTTGCTGAGAAAGTTGAAAAGGAGCTGCATAAATGCTCGGTATACCACTGAGCATTTATTTATCTTGTAGAGGAGCTAGATGAAATAGCTTAATAAATAAATGAACGAATGAATGAATTCTGCTGAAACCATTTCATCACAAGCGTTCTGGACTCGTTGTCTTGACTTGATCAGTTGCGAAAATATTTTAAAATTAAGTTGAGCAAATTATGGAATTTCTAATGTGAAGATATTGCACCTCGGTTACACTGGTCAATTAATTCCTAGAGTAAAAAAGAAGATTGCAGTATTTTTGGCAGGGTTGGAATCTTTATTCCTGGCTATATTATACTATTATTTGCAGAAAGTTTACATAGGAAATCGCATTATAGTTGCTTATTTTATATGGGCTGTTTCTTGTAGTTGACCATCCAGATTCATTTAGCTCAAAGCGTCCACTGCTGGTCGTTTGCGATGCATCAAGGTAGGAAAATATGATGCAAGTTACTGACAGCTAGCTAGACGTATCACAATACTAAGCCACAAACTACACACAGTATGAGTGTAGGATCAAGCATTGTACATACTAACATGTAATTGTTAGGTTATAACTTGCTGAAGGTGTCCGAGTACTTTTAGACATACTAAGCATACTGACTGGACTGAACTGTGCAGATTTGGAATGTGGGATCACACCTCTGATCCTACGGTAACTCGACCTGGACCACCATGGACTACTCTTACGGACAATCCTTCTGACTCAGCGCAGTGCTCATGAATAAGCTGGTGCCCCGCGCTTGGCTTTCGAGTAGCGCTTTAGAAATTTGGAGATTATGATTGCGATCAAACGTCATTAACAACGTTAACAGTTATTAATTGTACGATCTTTTTATATTTCTGCTAATTAGCACAAAATTTGCGATAATTTGATAAAAGATGAGGCTTCCGAGGCTTGAATTGTAATGAATAATGTTGAGACGGCACGGAACCCATAACATATGATCTGTGACCAAATTCATGCGTTTAATAACAACCCAACAGTTGCACAGAGTTTATTGGTTAGCGTCCGTTTAGAAAAATAAATCTCAGTCATCACTTGCATTGGTTAGAATTGTGGAATTTATGATAATTGATTCCTTCATGTCTTTATCATCGGGCATTCAGGCCATTTGCAAACCCCATAATTTAGCCAATAATTTCCATGTGTAAGCTATAGATGTTAGCCATAGAATTGGACCTTATTTGCCTTGGCCCCTTTCTTCATTTTACTTTCATGTACTCTAGTTTATGGTCATCTTGATTATTAGTAATGCAACTTGCATATTTCCAATGTCAGGAGTCACAAATGGATTTCATTTCTCTTGCCTGGTCCAAACAGCAACCCACCCACCCTGATAATGTAGTCAGTTACCTTGCTTTTGTTAAACTAAGAGTTTAAACAATTTTTAAAGATCATAGCATTTCAGTTAGCAACTTTCAGTCAATACTTCACAAAATGTGCATGTCAAATGTTATTAGATGTTGAAGCTTCTAACTGCTTTTCAGTGCTGGCCAGCCGTATCGTTCAATCAAGTTCATCTCACTGCGGACAGGAGACGAGGTTCACAGCATCCCATTCACACAGGCCGTTACAGATGTTAAGTGCAATGACAGGCAAGACACAATTCCCATTGTGTTTCCCATTTCTGATTTACAGATGCTAAGTGCAATGACAGGCTAGACACTTCCCATTATGTTTCCCACTTCTGATTTACAGTTGTTAAATACAATGACAGGCAAGACACTTCCCATTATGTTTCCCACTTCTGATTGACTTATTTAGCCTTAACTCTCTGATAGGATGCAAAGGACTTTTTGTCATTGAGTAAGCATAAATTACCTAGGAGGTGCAAAGATTAATACTTGCACAACACAGATGCTAACATGCTATGTTAGTTCTAGCTAAGAATTTGTGACCTTTAAAAAATTTATATATTGATGCTCAATCTGAGTTGCTATTGTAAAGTGGTGTCTATTGTTAAACCAAAGATTTTTTTCTATCATCTTAATCATGGATCTTTGTTGTTGTCCTTTGTCTTGCAGAGTCCTGGCTGTGGCATTTACGGAGAAGATTGTTGTCTACGACACGTGCCAGTTTAAAGAACGATTCTGGATTACAGGTGAGGAAGTTTTACTTCTTTATCGGTAAGTTAACAACACAACAAATCTGAACAACAAATTAATTAATTAGATCGTAGGAATAATGGCTGTGGATATAAGATGTTTCGGAATTAGTTGCTTGAGATCAGATTCAGATTGACTTATTTTATTATTGATAATCAATTGAGATTCTGAATATGAATTAATGTAAGTTCATCATTGTCAATAGGTAAATCCACTATCCAAGTTGCCCCTATTTGTGCAAATATGTTCTTGTGTTTGTTTGTATGTGCACTTGTTATAGCGCCCCTTCAAGCTCTCTCTTGCTACTCAGAGGCGCTCCCGAATGCAGAGCGGACACTGCATCGGAGTTACACGCCGAAGCGCTGAGCAATTGTGAGTGAAGGACTTGCCCAAGGTCCTTACGCGGCGAGGTGGATTCGAACCCCGAACCTTCAGGCTTCAAGGCAACGACGCCACCACTACACCACCATGCCCCACTTGTGTGTTCATAGTGATCATTTATATCAAGGACTAAAGCATCATCTCATTGTGCAGTAACGTACCAGGCTGTACGCATCTGTACAATTGCGTATACAGTTACATAAACTTATAAATTATACATACTTTATGCATCCTCTATACCTACAACTATTCTATTAAATTGGTGTTTTACTAATTTTTTTCTATGGAATGCATTATATAGCGAAATTATTTCAGTGGGAAGGGGATCGAATCCAAGAAGATGTTTAACGTAAATCAGGGTACAAAACCATGTTATGTTTGTGTAAGTCAAACATATTTCTTGTGGGGCATGGTGGTGTAGTGGCCACTAGTGGTGGGTTTGGTTTTTTGGAGTCGGAGGGTTTCAGGTTCGAATCCACCTCAAGCCGCCATGGAGGGACTTTGATCAAGTCTTTCACTCATGATTGCTTGTGCGATTCAGCGTGAAACTCAGATTTAGTGTCCGCACTAGTAGGTAGATCTAATATGTGACCTGTCGCCACAAAACCAGTCACAAGTCCAATATTAAATTTTTTCACTTTTTAGCAATTTCCTGTAGATGCCTTATTATAATGATGTACTACATCCAGGTTTGACAAAAGACTTATTAGAGTTTATAGGTATTAGTCATCCTTCAAATTCATACAACACTCTTTAAATGAGGTAAGCAAGATTGCCATAGGTGGGTGATTTCTTTTATTTTTCATTTCAGCCTGTTTTCCATCACCTGGACCAAATCCCAATCCATTTGATCTTGGATCAAGATGGTTGGCATATGCAGATAAGATGGTAAGCATTCTTGTATGAGTTGTTTTTCGACATCAGATGGTCTAAGCCTGTAGAGGAAAAATATAAAGTATCTCTGTTTTTTTTGTAGACTTGCAGTAAGTAAGTAAGAAAGTAAGTAAGTAAGTGGCCTTTATTTGTATCTGACAATCGCACATGCATAACAATCGCACATGCATAAAATGCATAAATAGGACGGATGCAAGTCAAGGTTGGAGTCTGCAATGTGTCTGTATGTTTCTTTGGAGGCTACTGAATCATGATCACCATTGATTATTCTGACGAGGAGAGATTTGAATGTTTTTCAGTCGCTTTCAATTCTGCGATTTGCAGCTGATGATATATAGCTTGTGACTTCTGCTAGACAGATCAGTTGGCTAATGTTATAATTTGTAAATAAGCGTATTTGTTTTTATTCTGCTGCCATAATCTGATAGCCAGTCAGTGACACTGTCTGTTTATTCCCTTGTGCATGCGTTAAGCGATAGCCGTGTTTGTGTTGTGCATAGAAAGATGACAGTTGTTTTATTCTGCTTTGCTACGTTGGAGAACAATTGTCATTATTATTATTATTATTCTTATTCTTATTATTATTATTATTATGTGTTGATTGCTTGTAGTTGGTTCCAGTTCATCAGTCGTGTGGCGGGATGTCTGGTGATGGTGGCCAATCATATGCTGCAACCATTATCCATGCTGCCAAGGTATTGTACAGCACCTGTCAATCTCACAATCCTTGCTTGCTTTGTTCACCTTCTTCCATCTGTTAGTCAGGCAATTGAGAACTAGTTGGCTGAGGTCAGACTTTTGTTTACTGTGCAGACAAACTCTGAAAATATACTGGTGTATGTGCATGCACACACATGCACAGTGCACACACACACACACACACACACACACGATATTAGTCAGTTCTTCTCAGGTGGTTTGGAAATACATGTGTTTAGTAGTCAAACAATGCAGCTTAGAATTTGTAATGTCATGTAACAACCCCCCTATAATAGTGTTCATGTATCTACAAAAACAGTTGAAAATCTGTTTACTTTTTTATGTCTGATGTTAATGAGCTTTTGCACCAATGTAATTTGATGCCTTGTTTTATTGTGGTGCTATGTTTATATGGTATCTGTATATTGTATATATTTAATATGTCTGTGATAAGGTCAGTGAATAATACAATGGCTTGGCAAAATATTTAACCAAAAGCCTTGAAAAAAAGATCTTGCAAATCTTTAAAATTCATGCATCTCTTCGCTGCTTAAAGACCGTTTGCTCTTCGTGGGGGTTCAACTGAGAGTGCCTCTGAGTAGCTCTGCTGTGAGAAGCGCTTTACTGATGTTCATATTGGATTAACATTTATTAGCTTTGCATTTAAATTTCAGAGCATTACGAAGGGTTTGACTGCGATTGGAGAGACGTTGGCAAGTAGCATGACAGGAAACAAACCAAGTGGCACGAAGAGGATTGCAAGTGTTACGGAGACAGGAAGCAATTGCCGACCGGGAGTTGTCACCATCATTGACATACAGAATGTTGCTGATGCACAGGTTTGAATGGAAAGGGAGAAGTATTATAAGGAAATGTATGAAGACATAATAAGTTTGAAACAAAAAGATTCCAATCCACTTTTGGCAGTTGTCTGTAACACTTTGAATTGGAATCCATTGGGTTTGGCCCAATGGATATGACCCAATGGCTGTATGAGTTTGCATGTGTAATTGAGAGACAGAACGACAGAGCATTGCTGATAAAGTTTAGGTTGGTTAGACTAGCTGGATAGATTATTTCTTGTTGAAGAAATTATTTGATGTGTTGATTGACTTAGATACGTCTCTCACACAAAGATTTAAAGAATTCATGTTCGTTGTCAGATGTTCTTATCGTCCTTAGTAAAAGGTCATTAATTTAATTAATAGAATTGTTGACTTCATGAGTGACACGAAACAGGTTTATTATAGAGATGAACATCTTGTCGCACTTTCCTTACATTGTTCTTCTGGAGGTTAATAAATCTAATTGTCTTGTTATGCGTTTGTTGGTTTCTTCAATTCAAAACTTGTGGATGAAATAGGTTAATATTGATGTTTCTTGCAGACTTGTGACTTGAATAGGGTAGCTTTCAGATTGAGTGTGGGTGTATTTGATGATATAGATGCGATGGTGGAGCTCATGCAAGGTTATGCAGCTGGTGGTGGTATTTGCAGTTTAACATCACTGTGTGGTAACAAAGACCATTAGCGATGCCCTCCTCCTTTATCCAGGCTTGGGACTGGCACTGGCAGAATGCAACCAGTGGCGCGAGTTTTTATGCAACTGAGTAATGTCGATTCTTTTATGCTGATTGTAGGTTATGGTCCAGGAGGATTCCGATGGTGTTGGACTGGTTGCTCATTTTCCTGCACACGCAAGTGAACCGATCACGGCCATGGCCTTTGATCCGAATGGAATGATGCTCCTGACGGCAGATAAACTCGGGCACAGCTTCAATTTATTCCGGATCATGGCTCACCCGTGGAACTGTTCGCTTGGTGCGGTCCACCATCTCTACACCCTTCAGAGGGGAGATACCACGGCCAAGGTTAGCATCACTACTTTCTTGGCATCTAAGATAAGTGGCACAAATGTTTGTAAATCTATGCCTGACTGCCTGTGTATGTATGTTTAATTGTATTTATATATGCAATGCATGCATACTTGTGTTTGGACATTTATTTACATATTGTCTTTTGAGTATTAAAAAGTATGTAAGAATGCATGAGTCTGTGCTGTTGTGTCAATACATATATATGCAAAAAAGAAGTGATTATTGAATTTAGGCATAGTGCGCTGCTGAGGTCAGCATTTTAATCTTTAGATGCTGTCAGGTGTTGGTGACTTTGGTATCACAAGACGTTGGGTTTGATTTATCTGTCATTTTCTTAACTGAGCAATTTCTACAATTATTGTTTTATCATAATTTTATTATTATTATCTTATTTAATAGTAATGGCTCTTGTGTCTCATGCACATGACTTCAGTCCATGGTACACCAGAACCAAGTTGCAATCAGGCGAACATCCAGGACATCGCAGTTCTTTGAAGTGCAGAGACAGTTTTCTCATTTAATGGCATCACCTATTTATGTTAGTCTTTGCGTTATCTTTCTGTTGCTAGGTTCAATCAATCGATTTCACTCTTGACAGTCGCTGGGTTGCCATAACAACCTTACGGGGAACCACGCACGTCTTCCCCATAACAACTTACGGAGGTAAATACTCTTCGTCGTCATAAACTATATTTTTTGCTGTTTATCTGTGTAAAAGTTCGCTTAATTACACATAATTAAATATATATGTGTGTGACACATTGTGTGTGTTTATATATATATATAAAGCACCTTTGATTGGGTTGTGCTGCGAGAGGCTCTGTATAAATTCATAAATAGTACTGTGTAGCATAGTATACACACACACACACACACACACACAGTGTCACAATAATTAATAATTATATATATATATATATAGTGTTATATATATAATGAAGCTGCAGATATAGGGAAAGATGATAGCTTATCATGTAATAACTATAATAATAACTACTCTTTGTGGGAAAGGCTGCCAATTTAAAACTCGGCAAGTAGAGCACAGGTTGAACAGAAGTTCGTTAAACGGATTTAAGTTTCCTGTGCACATATTAAGGCTAGAATAGTACTGTATTGTAAAATGTGCATTGTGCAACGAATGTGCGTGTAATGTTTCTCATCAGTTCTTTTATCTCAAACTGCGTTCTCCAAAAATTGTATGGTTTCACAAGTGAATTGCTCAAGAACCACTTTCAACTTACTTTGGTCTCAAGTATATTTGAGAGATTTTTGAAAAATCACTGTGCTTATGTCCCGATAAATGTATGCATGTGCATCATGGTGCTTACGATACATGTATCCATGTGTATCATGGTGCTTACCAGTATTTGAAACAACTGAAACCATTAAGTGCAAATAACTGCAGGTTTAACCACTTTGTGTATGGTTGGATTTGCTTATGTTCAAATAATTAGAATGTTTCATGGTTTCTTTGAAGTTTTGAGATGCCCCATTGATTTGTTTCAGGTCAGATGACGACAAGAACTCATACAACGCAGCATGTTGTGAACCGCGCGAGTCGGTTCCACAGAAGCGCTGGTCTTGAAGACATGGATCTTCAGAAATCAGGAAGAGACAGTCCAGTGCATGGATCGGGCAGTCCAGGGTCCAGTCCAGGTTAGGTTACACGGGTTACCAGTATAGGTGTGTAAGGTAAGAAGAAAGGTGATTGAAAACTTGATTGTGATTATTTGTGAAGGTGAACTATCCCAATCAGAGTAGAAGCAGGAGGGTAGTGGAGATGTTATTTTTTTTCCATTTCGGTTTATTTATGTTGTTTGGTTATTTATTCCATTGATTTGCAGAGCAAACGTCCATTCTGAAATTATCTCTTTTGAAATGATACCATTTTCCATCGATATTCACTGTTCATGGTGTGAAAACTGTAATCCTTCTGCTTTCTTGACGTGTCCTTCATCAGTGCTCACTATTCTGACATGGTGCTTACAGTGCATGCTATGCTACACTTGGAGGCCAGTCAAATCTGAGAATCTTTCATGCACAGATGCCACATTATTTGAGATATTCCAGTGGCTCGCTGCTGCAGAAGAAAGAAGATTGTTTAAGATTAATTTACGTTTCCTTTTTACTTTCTTTAGTTTCTTCTTTTTTACTTTCTTTAGTTTCTTCTTTTTTACTTTCTTTAGTTTCTTCTTTTTTACTTTCTTTAGTTTCTTCAGGTGGCATCCACAACAACTACTGAACAGTGAACAATCTGTTGTACTACATAGTTTAATCAGAGATCATCTGTTAGGCGGCATATACAGTATGCCGGGTTAATATCTTGATGAATAAATCTAGGCACTCGTCATGCAGTATTCACGACTTTTTAAACGTCTTTTTATCATTTTGCGTTCGAATATATTTATATTCATCGGTGGTTTTGATTTTCAGGTCGGCATCTCCATGACCGCTACCGCCACCTGCTGCCACAGAGCAGCGTTACTAACAACATGAACAATCCTCGTCTGCCTCCGTATCCTCACCCGACGACCATCTACCCGCTTGTTCAGATACGCCAGAACATTGCCATCCCTGGAATTGGGAGCACGAGCAGTGGCGCCTTGAAGGGAAAGGCGCACGGCCAGGGAGGAGCATCTGCAGCAGAGTCTGTCTGTGTCGCTGCGTCTTTTGCTCCTAGTCGCGGTTGGGTTGCTGGGAGTCCGAGTCTTTCCAAAGACAGAGCAGGTTTTGATTCGCTCTTTATTCGATGCGACATTCCTTCTAATGTCTTCTGTTGTTGCGAGTTTGCAACAATCCCTGATTTATTTTGAATCTAATGGCTTCTATTTTTGATTGATTGATTGATTCTAAGAGTTTATATAGCGCCTGTTCAAGACACCTACTCAGAGGCGCTCTCTTTGATGTTAAGTGTCATTATGAATGAAAATATTGCATGAGTTTAAGGCATGAGGAGTAGGCAGGAAAGGGCATCCCATTATCATGATGCCCTTATCATGATGCCACTATCAAAATGCCATTATCATGAAGCTCAAGACATCATTGTATGGTCGCTTCAAGTAAACTCATGTTATAAAGTTGAGAATCATTATCATTAGGGAAGCATGGTTGAAATCCAGTTGGTCAGGAAAAGAGAGAATTAGAATCCAGTGGATGAGTGTGTTGAAGGAGTTTAGATCTGATATACAATATTGATGATGATGATGATGATGATGATGATGGTAATTAATATGGTGCTGTAAGTAGCTCAAGTAACCACAAGCAGTGCTCCTCCATGTATACAGCAAAGTACTGGCAGGACAGAAATATCAGACTAGACACTTATGTATATAGAATGCTTAGGTACGTAGAATGCTTTTGTATAGAATGCTTTTGAATGCTGTTGAAAGGCAAAAACCGCTTCCAGATATGTCCATTCATTTTTTGGAATTGTTTAAAATTCACTTCTAACATCATTCTTTTTCTTAGACTTTGTTGGACTTTCACAGCAGATGCTGTTTATGCTTGTTTTTTGTTTGCATCAGGGAAACGGTTTTTGGGCTGTGTTGCCATTTGTATACTTAGAGCATTGTTGCCATTTGTTTACTTAGAGCATTGTTGCCATTTGTTGACTTCGAGCTTTGTTGCCATTTGTTGACTTAGAGCATTGTTGCCATTTGTTTACTTAGAGCACTGTTGCCATTTGTCTACTTGCCAGATATTGGAAGAGCAGTGGAGTCTTTGTACATCATGACTTGGACAGGACTTCTAACCGAATACGTCCTCAGCCCACATGCAAAGGCTGGCATGGAGAAGGTGACAGATGACACCCCACTGGAAATGACGGAGACACCAAGAGCACAGTGGTCACTTGGCAGGTATGTGAGTGGGGGGGGGCGCTTATTTCTGGACTTTTTCCAACTAGAGTCCTCCTAATAACCTGAATGGCCAGCACTCTGAGCAGCATCAGTGCACACTGTAGAAACACATATTTCAGTATGTGTTGAATATGGATGTACCAAGGCAAATTTGAAAATGCAGGGTGGGGGCCAGAATCCTAGTTTTCTCTATAAATTTCCATTCCCTTGCCATACTTTCACAGTTTTTCACCTGAAACATTCTGGCTAGACAGCTATGGTGGTACCGTGCCCACCTCAACCCTCCCAACACACACCTTTACTGTTTTGAGCGATTTCTGAGTCTATAATATATAAAAGTCGGCTATAGGAAGGGAAGGATCAGGTACACACAAACTTGCACAAATACATATACATGCAATGTGGTATCTTTTGCTACATTGTGCAACATGAGATGCTGATCAATGATGGAAGGAAAGCTTTTTGACTGTGAAGTTTTATTATTTTTCAGATCCAGTAATTCGCCAGAAGTTAAGCTACCATTGCCAAGCAACAGTTGTCTTCTTATTGCCAGTGAAATGGTTGCCAATTACAGAGCAAATGGTCAGTTTTTGTCTTTCTTTTCATCCGCGAATGATTTTCTGATCGAAGACCTTTTAGTCCCATCTACCATTCTTAGACTGCCCTTGATCATTTAATGACCAGACGCATTGGTTTCCTAGTCGCGTTTAGTACACATTCATCATTAAAGGACTAATGTAGGCCCTTCTATGTGGAATGACCTCCCTCCCACTATCCGTAGTGATATCTTATTGGGGGTGTCATCTTCAGCTCTTCGCTACTTGAAGTCTTTTTCTTTCCTTGGGGCTCTCACGCTGAGAGCACCTCTGAAATGCTTGTATGCAATACAATAATGCGTCCAATGCCATCCATTTGTTGTCAATGTTCGTTGATTGTGGCACATAAATTCCGCAGGTTTTGAATAGAGATATTCTGCCTCCTGTATTCTGTTGGCATTTGTCTTGTTTTTATTGTCCAGAGCTCAACTTTTCATATTCAGCTTCTCTTTATTCGTTCTTCCATTTCTCCTGTCTGTCTTTGCTAGGTTGTTCTGTTCACGAAAGTATTTCTTATTTTGTCTAACTTTATTGTTTCCTTCTACCTATCCTTCCTTCCTCCTTTCAATGTTTTCTTTCTCTTGAAAGTGATTGATTTCTTTCCATCAGGATCTAACATCTTTTTCTGTCTGCTTAGAATAAACGCCATTATTTGCAGAGCAGATGGTATTGTGTCCACTCATCATCTAAACATACATGTTATGTCTCCACTCCCCAGTTGGGAAAACTGCTTAAAATAGGACTTGAGAGCCATTATATTGTAGCAGTAGACATTGTTGCTGTGATCAACCTGTACCAATGGGTGACGACAGGATAGAGAAAACAAAAGATATTGGCAACAATGATTTTAATTTTCATTGTCTTCTGATGAGTAAATTGTTGACTGTATAGTGCTACGAGGATTGTCGCAGGGATCTCGTGAACTCCTCTCATCAGATAGCAGCGGTGGAGGTGGAGGTGGAGGAGGGGGAGATGGTAGCGGTGGCACCAGCAGTGAACAGTGGCTGTCGCAGGTCAGCAGTAACATGTCTTCGCTTCACTATGACGAACTTTCTTCGCAGTATACTACTCTGAGAGTACTCTCGATATGGTCACTTTGTTTTCAAGTTACATTTGCTACGGTTAGCGCTGGTAGTTCTTCTTTTCCAACATGGAAGTCTAAGAGGTAGCCAAAAGCTTCAAATATGACCACAGTGAAAATAAATTACATTAATATGCTAAAATTTAAAAGGTGGCTTGTACTTTTGGGGTGCATTGCCTTCCATTTGATCCCTTGATTCCTGGGACTTTCCTATATAATTGCCACATGACAGCTATCTGGTAATTGCGAGCTGCAAGTTGTCATGAGGTGTACTGCTGGTAATTATCATTTGGTAGTAGTAACAGGGCTGGATTATGAAATGTGGGGCCTTATCCGGGAATTTTTTTGCGGATCTCCAAAAATTCTGACAACTTTTTAAAAAGTTGATGACTTGTTTTTAGTCGTTCGGTCGAAGTTCAAAATATTTTCGGTGAATTTTTTTCTCCGCATGTGTGGGGCCCCTAAAGTACGGGGGCCCTGTTTGGCTGAACATGTTGAACATGCTTTAATCCGGCCCTGAGTAGTAATAGTATTAGTATTAGCATATGTACTCTCAATGATGTACCTATATAGTTTAATTATTGGAATGCTAATTTCGGTCATGTTTAGTTGCGGGAAAGGGGTTTGTTATTAATGAAAACTGTTTTTCCTGGCTTGTTTTACATGAAGATAGTGAATTATTTTTTTATTATATAGGTGGAGATGATAACTCACGCAGGTCCACACAGACGGCTTTGGATGGGACCACAGTTCTCGTTTAAGACGTTCCAAGGCAGTGGATCTACGGTGCTTTCGTCCTCGTCTGCCGTTCTTCTCTCGGATGGTCTAGAATGCCACGGCTCTTCAATGGATGTAGTTAACGAAGAACTCGATCTCCACAGTCTCAAGTATGTTCTGTATTTAACTTCTGACGACGTTATTTAGTGATCGAATGAACGAATTATGATGATGCTGCTGTTGCAAAGAGTAATGGTTCTGCATTTTATCATCATGATGTTGATACGGATGGTGATGTTGCTGAAGTTGCATACAATCAAAATTCTATTCAATCAATCGGAATTTATATAGCACCCCCTTCCATACAGGATCGCTACTCTGAGGCGCTTCCAGCCCAGGCCAAGTGAAAAGCAGTCTTCAAACAGTTGGTGAAAATGAGAACAGTTTGAAAGTGTTTTATTATTTATGATAATCATAAGAATGCTTCTCCCTACCATCCGTTCAGTTTGACGTCATTTTATTTACTTGTTTCTATAGTTAAGTTTGTTTAACATGCTGCTGTAACGTGAGTCTTATGTATTGGTAGAAATTGAACTTTTGAGCGTCTGGATTTGCTTGGCACCGACAATATATATATATACATACTGTTGCTGCTGATGATGATGAGAATGAATTGTCTCTTCTCTCTTTGTGATCAGTTTGTCTCCCACAAGAGAGCAGACGAATCCATTGTCGATGCCAGGCGCTTCTTCTTCTTCCTCTTCTTCATCACGAGTGGCACCAGATCTACAGCCTGGCTCCCTGCCCTTCTGCACTTTCATTGAGGCAAACGAATCAGGTTAGCTTTTAAATCTTATATAAATACTAGAATGGTATTTTAAATGTGCTTTTCAAATGTTCCAATGCATACATTCTCTTACCATTACACATATGATCCAATTGGCCATCCAAATGGCACTTGGACATTAAACGACACGGACATTATATTCGACATCTTCCAGCATCGCCTCTCTGAGTACAAACCTTAAGAACCGTCGCTTGTATCTAGTCGCTTGTATCTAGATGCAGACGCACAGACAATAGATATAGCAGAATTAAAGTTGTTTGAGTTTAATCTCTCACAAATATTTTGTGTACTTTTTTGGCAGCCAAACAGGATGTTTGTAGACGACCACAGTTATTATAGGAGGGACTGTTTGGTGTCACCATGATTTTTCCTTTTGGTATGGGTATATTCTTTCTGAAACTGAGCTTTTCAATTACCATTCATAAAGGATTGGGCATGAAGCCGTGTAAATACAAATGCAACTACTATTCGTTCTACTCATGTTCAGTGCGACCAAATTCTGCACATGAGTAAAGCATGCATGGTGTTTTTGTGTAGTGATGGTTGCCATTGACAGAACATGGACAGCAGGCTTGTTTCGTATGACCGGCTTTTTAAAAAACTATATGAACTTATTGAGCCACCATTCATGGGTAATAAGGTGGTCCTTATTTCTCAACTTGTGATTTCTCGAAGTCGCACCCCATACACTTGTTCCTATGGACAATATAATTAGTTGTACAAAATTGTAGCCAAATTGCTTAAGATTTAGAGGTAGCTCAACAATTGGGTAATCCTCTGTTTTTCAATGGACAGAGTTTCTGCGCCTTATGTAGCTTAAGTGTAGAAAATTGTGGTTAAAGAAAATGAAACCAGCAGAATGCATTCTATCAATTTTATTAATTGACTTCTATGTAGTGGTGTGATTTACTGTGACAATTCTTTAGATGTTGTTGCTCTGCGGCTTTGTAGGCAGCTACGGCTATTCGCCCGGTGGAACGCTGGACATTCGCGGCTCTTGGCCTGAGCAGGGTCTGCCATCGACGGGAGGTCTCTGCGATTCCGACGAGCAGCTGAAAGAGCATCTGGCGGAGGCGATGAACGAGTCTCCACTGAAGGAGCCACGCGACTCTCGAGACCTGGACACCCTGAGCACAAGCTCCGAGTCATCTCGGAGCACGTCAAGAGGGCGCTCGTACTCAGCACGCTCCTCTCCACCGCACAGCATCGACCATGTCCTCATATTTCCGAGCAATCGGGGATCGCCCGACTCCAACTGAGTCGTCGTCAGCGCCGCGCCAAAGCTTTGTTTCTACTATCTAACTGTTCTATGGCAGCCACGTTGCTTGAGTATGTCTGTCTGTTTTTTTGAGTGCTGTGGTGGTGACGCTGTTGCTATAGTGACCCCGTTCTTAAAGAAACTGTTGCACTGGAAACCTTTGCTGCGTAACCTCCTCGTCTTCATTGTCGTCTGGCATCGCGTGTCGTCTGGCATCGCATGTCGTCTGGCATCGCATGTTGTCAGGCATCGCATGTCGTCTGGCATGGCATGTCGTCTGGCATCGCATGTCGTCTGGCATCGCATGTCGTCTGACATCGCATGTCGTCTGGCATCGCATGTCGTCTGGCATCGCATGTCGTCTGGCATCGCATGTCGTCTGGCATCGCATGTCCTGGCATCGTATGTCGTCTGGCATCGCATGTCGTCTGGCATCGCATGTCGTCTGGCATCGCATGTCGTCTGGCATTGCATGTCACCTGGCATCGCATGTCGCATTTGAACTCTTAGAAGATGCTTTGAACTGGAATTTATCGGCTTGTGTCATTGTGTGGTGACCTATATCTGCTAGTCGAGTTGAACCTCAAAGCTTGCCTGTGTAATTCTTCAGAAGTCATTGACTGTGTGTTGTCTTCAAGCTTGTTGCCGTCGAACTAAATTGTCGTAAGTCGGTCCGTTCTGTGTTGTGCTTCAACTTCCAGAGTAGGCATTAAGCTGTTTTCTTCTATGAAGAAAGTTTCAGATCGTAATACGAAGCTGACATTCTACACGAGTGTGATTTGTGCATTCGACTGTAACTGTAATTATTGTTGAATTAGGAATTCTTGACTTTGCGTCTTGTATTTTATTTATATTTCACCGAGATTCTCATATCTGCGTCATGACTTGCGCACATTGCCATTGGTTTCTCCTGGTTGCGTCACTTCGTATAAACGCGGTTTTATCTTGCATCCGGTACTCGTCAGCTTTCTGATCTTTTCATAATCAGGAATGAAATTGTTGCAGGAGTAACTGAATGTCATCTACTGTGTGTTGATGTAATTAGAATAACTGGGATATAAAATTATTTAATTAACGCTGGAAATCGAGTGTGAAATTTGTTCTCGAGATCGCTATGAGTATTGTACGTTTCTTGTTTTCAGTTGCAGTTCTACTGTATCATCCAATGTTGCTATGTGAATGGTTGTACGCAGACAACTCTTGTGATTTAGGTGCAACATAATAATTCTGTCGTGAATGAGAGTGTGACACGTGGAACTCACTTGAATCTCGAACTTCCGTTTACGTACTAGTGCATATATTGTGTACGAAGAAATGAACAGTTGTCAACTTATTTGTAGTTTTAAAGTAGGAGTGATTTGTTGGAATACGTTTGTGATTTTTTCTGAGCCATACATTTCAGACACAAAATATGTTCTGTTTTTTTTTGGTTGGTCTTGGGCCTGATGGTCTCACAGACTTGAGTTCTGATGGTTGTTCTAATCCACTGCTCTAATCCACTGGCTTTTTTAATGGAAATTATTGATGGCTTTGGATTAGGATCTGATAATCATGCTCGATGTATATTGGTCGTGCTCTATTGGATTTTGACCTGCATGGGTTATGGTCGAATGGGACAGGTCTGCGCATCTGTAATTTGGTGTGTTGGGTTTTGTCCTACGGTGCTTCCGATGTTTAATCTTTGCATTGGTCATGGTTCGTTGGAGTTAACCTGGAAAATTTATCTGTGCACAGGTCATGGACTGATTTTTTTTATCGGTGTGTCAGTGTAGTGCTGGCCTACACGATTTTCACATGCTCTGCTTAGGTTCTAATGGTTTAAGTCTTGTTTTGCCATGATATGAACTGGTTTTTTATTTAGTCATATTCCGATCAATGAGATTCTGTTCTAGCAACTGGTTCTTGTTTTTCTGACTCTTTAGCTTAACACTTCAACAACGAGCGTGTTCTAAAGTGACTAATACAGCTCACTGTTAAAGTGCTAAGCGTCATGCTTTTATGTTTTGTATTCTTTGTATTGTATCAAAACATTTATAATGGGTCTCTAATAGGATGATCCGTTCAGAGGTGCTCCCAGTGGACAAAGCCACAAGAGAAGAATTAGGTTTGAGGAAAGCAAAGGAGGATGAGGAGGTTACCATTTTGAATTTCGGATTGAGCAAATGGAAATAGCATATTCCAAGGAGTGGGACCAATTGAGGTAAAGGACTGGGATTCAGCCATAGCTGCTCTTGTATGAGGAACTAAAAGATCAGGTGTGTGTTTGAAGAGTGAAGTGGATGATGTAAGGTTACTGAAAGAGGTCGGAGTATTGTATCAGTTAGATATTTGGGATTCATTCATTCATTCATTATTAGCATTTATATAGCGCCCCTTCAAGAAACTACTCGGAGGCGCTCCCAGCCCAGCCACGGCAAAAGAAAAAAGATTTAAGGGACTTAAGGAATAAAGATTGACTGGTCAGGTGAAGGAGATGAAGGTTAGGGGGGAGGTCATTCCAGATTGACGGCCCCACAACCGAGAAGGCTCGGCGCTGTCTGGTAGCTAAGCGAGCCCGTGGAACAAGCAGTTGTCCCTTCGCAGCAGAGCGAAGGGCCCGACGCGCTTCAATGTCAGAGACTGGACGACAGAGAAGTCGCAGGTAGGATGGAGCACAACCAAGGATACAGCGAGAAACCAGGGCTGCAATTCGATAATGTATGCGTTGGGCTATTGGCAACCAATGCAGCACATCACGGATGATCACGCATGTAGGTAGACACAGAGGAAAATTTAGGGATTGGTCCAATGAGCCGGGCAGCAGAGCGCAGAACCCGATCTAACCGTCCCAGAACCCCAAGGGGGAGGCCAACAAGGATTGAGCAACAATGGTCGATTCGACTAGTTACGAAGGCATGAACAAGAACTACTAGCGCATCATGAGAGAGAGAGAGCGTGCAATCACTCGAAGTTGACGAAGCTGGTAGTAACAGCTTCGAGTAACAAGATTGACATGCTGGCTGAGACTGAGTTCACAGTCGAGGGTAACACCCAGGTCACGAACCGTGGAAGAGAAAGTAATGTCGGGGAAGAGTTGAGCTAGCAGAGGCAGATCGATATTCTCAAGTTGGGATGTGACTCTGTTGTGCTTCTGGACTTAAGTTGAGAATTTTGAATTTAATGTGGGCGATGAGAGGAAGCCAATGCAGTTGTTTCTGAAGGTAGAAAAGTGAGAGTAGCTTAATGAGAATGCCATTAAAATCTGGCGGCAGCATTTAGGACCGACTAGACGAACCCTTGGGAAGACCAATGAAAAGTGAATTATAGTGGTCATTTCGGGAGCGTATAATGATAGCGTGAATCAGTTTGGTAAAAAGCCGAAATAGAATTCCGAATAGCCTTAAGATGTCTTAAATGAGAATATGAAGAACATGCCAGGTTAGAGATAGCAGCCTCTGGTCTCAAAAAGGAAGGGAGATAATTGGGGTAGCCTAATGCCCAGATCACGCACAGTCGAGGAAAAGTAAAACACCGAATGGCGAAATATTTCCGAGATAAAATATTTTGAATGAACTGGGTTTGTGGGAGAGACAGTACGATTTGTTCCAGTACTGTTTTTAGGGGAATTTTAGAACTGCACAACTTCTTCTTTACCTTCCCATCCTCCAAGGTAAATTACTTCCAATCGGTGACAATGACCTTATTTGCTAGTTTTCACTGTTGATCTACATAGGCCCAAGTGCTTCTACAATTGCACAAGTACATTTAGAACTGCACATTTTGTGTACAACTGCACGTTAAAAAAGCCCTGATTTAATTGTTCTATAGGAGCGGAGAGGATTCGAGAGAGATCGAGTGAATTCGTTCAACTAAGAACAGCATCTACTTTAGAAACTTCAACCAATTATATGCCCAAACTCTCTCTAAAAGCTCTAATATTCTGAGCTAATGGTTTGGTGATTTCGATAGTAGGCCATTATCTTTCAAATGTTCAGTTATACAGCGCCAGCTAGGCCTAGGCTTTAGCCTATAGCTTACAATATCTGCAGGTCGTGTCAGGGTCATGTGAGTCATTCCGTAGGTCGAAGAAATTAAATGTAGTCTGAAAGAAAATATTAAAAATTCTAAGAATTTTGGCAGGTCAAGACTAAAATGGCAGGTCGCGACATATGGTGGCTGTTAGAACTCTCAAAACATTAAGAGTAGGCTTCCGGGTAGGCCCAGGCCTGCCGGTAGACCTATCGAGGTTGGTGTTCGTCCTTAGCCAGCATTTAGGCGGTTAGGTAGGTTGATGCATTCAAAGTAGGCCTACCGTACGTACAGGTAGGCCTACTGTCACCTACACCGTTTCCTAACAGACATAGGCCTATGTCTCTGAAAACGGAACTCATGCCGCATGCGTTCGAAACAGCAAATAATAAACCAAGATAAACGTAAGTTTACGAATTGTTACGATTCATGTTTTTGAGTGCGACGCTAAATTGCGCTAATGATATAAAATAATGCTGCTCAATTAATTATGGATATAGGCCTAGGGGTCTAGACCAACAGTACTGTTGGTTCATTTGAAGTTAGTCCTATACGGTACTGCGTGCACCATAGATGAGTCTACGCCGCCTACAAATTTGTGGAATAGCGACTTTGACGTTGTCACCTAAAGCCTAATAGGCCTACACCAGATTGCGGGGCGCGGTGGTGTAGCGGGTATGTTAATTGCCTTGCAGCCAAAGGGTTGCAGGTTCGATTCCACCTAAAGCCGCTTCGTCGGGATCTTGGACAAATCCTTCACTCGCAATTGCCCAGCACTTCGATCGGTGTGAAACTCCGATTCAGTGTCCGCGCTGTAGTCGGGAGCACTTTTGAGTAGGTAGAATTCTTGAAAGGGCGCTATAGCAAGTGCACATACATACATACATACATACATACATACATACATACATACATACATACATACATACATACATACATACATACATACATACATACATACATACATACATACATACATACATACATACATACATACATACATACATACATAGCCTACATACATACATACATGCATATATAGGCCTGCATACATACATACATACATACATACATACATACATACATACATACATACATACATACATACATACATACATACATACATACATACATACATACATACATACATACATACATACATACATACATAGCCTACATACATACATACATGCATATATAGGCCTGCATACATACATACATACATACATACATACATATATACATACATACATACATACATACATACATACATACATACATACATACATACATACATACATACATACATACATACATATCATACATGCACGCACGCACGCATACATACATACATTGCCTTTTCGTGTAGGCCTATGTGAATCGTTTGATGTCATAATTTCAAAATATGACATCATCGATCGCAGAATGACGCAATTTCAGTTATTCTCTCATCAGTTTCGTGAACATTCGATTCATTTCTGTCAATGGCAAAGAAGAAGAACGAAGACGACAACGAATGAATCGAATGATTTCGCAGAAGACGACATATTGAAGAGACGGAAATGACGACGAACTATGGCGATCAACAATTATAGTCAGGTTAGAAGTCGTGATGGTCGGTTAGGGTTAGGAATAGGGTTAGTGTCGTCGTTCAGTCCCGGATAGTGATAGACCTACTATATGAAAGCAACACAGCAACAGAGACGAAAGACAATAATAAGCTGAATAGGTGATCACAGAAAGAGAAACACGTATACACAAACAGACTTAGACATATCAACAGGGCTGTTTTTAAGGAATTTTTAGAACTGCACAACTCCTACTTTCCTTTTCCATCTTCCATGGTAAATTACTTCCATTCGGACAATTTTTGCTAGTTTTAACTCTACAGAAGTGCTTATACAGCAGCACAAACTCATTTAGAACTGCACATTTTGTGTACAACTGCACGTTAAAAAAGCCCTGCATTAATATAGTTAGACGGATTCTGTCCCGTTGTCTGCATGCCTGTCTATAATTAAATCTCCTATTCTGTTTATGTATAGAGAAGGCTGCCATTATTTTCATGACGTCATTTCCATAGACGTAATTATAGGTCTATACTCTATAGACTGAGCTCTCTCAAAAGCAGCCTAAATTGACGTCACACTGACATCACATAAATTATTTGGCCACCATTTGACGTCATTTTTAGGTTCAAACTGTTTAAAAGGATGAATTTCATTATGACGTCATAGCCTCCCAGGTTTTACTTGACTTTACAAATTAATAGTTTCAGCAGAATGGTGCCGCGTTGTCGACCACGCATGCAGTTTTTTTTAAAATTATCTCATTGCACGTGAAACAAATAATAAATAAGCTTGCCCGAAATCGAATGAAGTCGAAGATCCAAAGACAGGTTGAAAACTTCCTGAAGACAAATGACGCGTGATGCTGTAGTTGGAATTTATGGAATAACGAAGTCGAATCTGCAATGTCACTGTGAGTGATTCAATTTTCAATCAATCAATCAATCAAATGTTTTATTTGCAACCGAAGTATAACAGGTTTAAACATCTTGAACATTGGTTACAAAAAGGGGCCCTAAAGGGATAAAAAAAAATCCCGCTGTCTAGGAACACCAACTAATATAATGAGTTGACTATGTGAGGTGGCCATGACGAAATCGTGCATTTTTTTTATTTAAGTGTAGGATAGGCTAGAGCCTACTCAATTGATAAAGCGGACAATCAGGTCTTGAAATTTAGCAATGCCGCTTAATAAATTGATTTTTTTAAATGAGTTTAGAACCGGGAGGCTACATTTATTTAATAGGTCCAGTATGTAAGCGACAGACTATAGCTAGAAGTAATTCGCAAAGTGTAGACCGGCGTAATGCAGTAGGCTACCATTATTAGGTTACTTATCGGGGAACGTGAGTGTATGCAGTATCTTTGGACAGTATATAACGACGACATTGATCCTGACTTTAACCGTGCCTCACGACGCTTCACCTGACCCTAACCAGCACTCACGGTCCCCGATACTGCAATAATGTCGAGTGGGCTGATATGCCTAAATCTTGCATATGAAAAAGACATTCGTCAGATCGATTTAATTAGGCGTTCAGATGTTGGCCTAATTGAAAAATTATAATATGCCCATGGGCAGGGCCGGATTTAGGGTGCTGTGCACCGGTCCACCAAGGACCTTGGTGGACCGGTGCACAGCACCTGGGTGGATCGGTGCACAACACCTGGGTGGATTGGTGCACACCACTTTGGTCCAAGGTGCTGTGCACCAATCCACCCAGGTGTTGTGCACCGATCCACAAAGGTGCTGTGCACCGGTCCATCAAGGTGCTGTGCACCGATCCATCAAGGTGCTGTGCACCGATCCACCCAGGTGCTGTGCACCGATCCACCCAGGTGCTGTGCACCGATCCACCTAGGTGCTGTGCACCGGCCCATCAAAGTGCTGTACACCGGTCCACCAAGGTGCTGTGCACCGATTCACCAAGATGCTGTGCACCGGTCCACCGATGTGCTGCGCACCGTTCCATCCAGGTGCTGTGCACCGGTCCACCGAGGTGCTGTGTATGGGTTGACCAAGGTGCTGTGCACCGGTCCATCAAGGTGCAGTGCACCGGTCCACCAAAGTGCTGTACACCGATCCACCGAGGTGCTGTGCACCGGTCCATCAAGGTGTTGTGCCTCACCTTGCCGATCCGGTGTCTTAAAGGGATCAACTGTCCGGTATTAATTGTCTCGGTAGAGTCGGTACTGTGTGTCGTGGTGTTAAATGCCGTGCTACCTTGTAAGGATTTTATAATAATTGCAGTTGTATTGCATTGTATTGCATTGTATTGCAATTGTATTGCATTGTATTGCATTGTATTGCATTGTATTATCTTGTCAGACAGAGGACCAGAAAAACTCTTGCCCTTGCATCGTTGCAATGGCTACTAGCTTAGCTATACTCTTACCTGAGTTTCAGTGCGACAGGGCGAGAGACAGACTGAGAAACAGACAGAGATACAGACAGAGAGACAGACTGAGAGACAGACAGAGATACAGACAGAGAGACAGACTGAGAGACAGACAGAGAGACAGACACGACGTTGCCTCCGCTTCTACACATTATTTTATTTTAGACCTAAATGCTGTAGCTGCCAGTAACTCGCGATAAGAGCGCCGCCTCGCAGATCGACAGCCTTCTGTCAATCGCTTTTTCTCTGTTCGCATCTTAAGGTAATCAACTTCACCGATGCTGATTGAATTTCTCGGGATCGTCAGCTGGACTTTGACGTTTGGGTAAGGCGTGTATGTGTAAGGGCTTATAGTAGGGACCTCTGTCTCCAGCATGGGCGGAGTTTGGTTTCCGTTCTTGGAGGGGCTAAAACCTTCTGGGGGTGGGGTAAAAAAATGAATATGGGTCTTCTTGGGGGCTTAGCCCCTCTAGACCCTGATAAACACCGCCTATGGTCTCCAGGACCGCGACCGCGATATAGATTGGGGGCCTATTAGCCCATCCTACCGGAGGGGAAATTGCTAACGGTAAAAAGCCCCTCAATAAGCCCCCCTGAGAAATCTACTCAATTTGGAGCATTTTATCACAAATGGACTGACATTGGGCTCTTAAGTTTGTTTTCCTTGAATTTTTCAAACTGATTTCCAAATGAAAGTGTCACGACTCTCTCGATATGAGAAAAATTAGGCTACTTCACATTACGCGAGGACACTGAGATGTTAGACGTTGAACAGCAGCTGGGTAGGAGTTGAGAAGAAATTACCAGGACTTTTTTAACGTGCAGTTGTACACAAAATGTGCAGTTTTAAATGGATTTGTGCAGTTGTAAAAGCACTTCTGTACAGTTAAAACTAGCCAAAAGGGTCATTGTCCTCCAATGGGAAGTAATTTACCATGGAGGATGGGAAAGGAAAGAAGGGGTTATGCAGTTCTAAAAATTCCTTAAAAGCAGCCCTGGAAATAACGACTTAAACAAAGGCCTATAAAATCCAATAGTAGGCCTACAATTAATTAGTAAAATGTTCTGAACCAACCGCAGCGGACAGAACAATTTCGAAATTTCGTACATATTGCAGCAAATTTGGCTCTGGGAGTTTTAGGCCATGACCTTCATTTCTATGGAAATGACCTATCCACTTACGCAACTTCCGTCCCTCTCTTTCCCCTTAAATCGCCTGAATGCAACAACAAACGGCTTTCCCGACAACATCAATGAACTTCACCTTTTTCTTCGCACGACGTTATTTTCTTTGTCGGCATGGTAGAGTCTGTTTTTATTAATTGCCTTTCCGTAAATTAAATCATTGGTGGTGCCAGGGCGTCAACGGAAGGTGAAGCGGGGCATGTGGTCGGAATTAGGGGTAAGGGAGGCATGGGCGGAGTTTATCAGGAGCTAGGGGGCTAACCCCCCACCCACCCAAGAAGAACCAGATTCATTTTCTTAACCATGTAAATGGTATCTTTTCCCGGGCTTAGCCCCCCCCCAAGAAGGCTTTAGCCCCTCCAAGAACGGAAACCAAACTCCGCCCATGAAGGGAGGTAGGCCTAATTCCGATTCTACGAAATGACCTCGTCATCCACTCATTGCAGTTAATGGCATACAGTGACGTTGTTGGGAAAGGTCATCGTCTGCCCTTGACCTGGAAATCGGCAAACGGTGTGGAAGAACTGAAAAGGAATGAATTAAGGGGTATGGATGTAGCGATAGGGAAAAACTCCGAAAAAGATGATAGAACGAAGAAATGGGAAATCCCGTGAAGAATTGAATGTTTATACCTATGTATGTTGGCGTGGACTTTGAGGACTTATTTTTACAATTTAACTTTCAAAATATTAAAATAAACTTATTTTTAAATTTCTCAATTTCTTATTACATCAAAGTTGAAAAAATAATTTTTGCGGATTAATGTTAGCCTATATATTTAGTTTTTACTAAAAGAGTTCTGCTATTATTCTTGTCTGTTAAAATTACATTGTGAAAACGAGGTTCTTAATTAAAAAATGCAGTAGGCCACAGTTAAGACGTAGGCATAGCAAAGTCAAATTATTTTCGTTTTCCTTTATTGTCGCTTTTTTCCGCTTTTTATTTTTTCGAAAAAAATCCGACGTTTTATTCTTTTTTTATTCCTTTTTATTCGTTTTTAACAACTAGCCTATGAATTAATGTGAGGAAGAAATACTAGATATATCGATGCAGAAATCCAACAAGATGGATGAATATAGGCAAGAAGCTGGGTGCAGATCCAAGATGCAGGATACAAAGACATGGGTGTACAAGCCTACGCAGGACCACGCGGATAAACTGCTATCATTTAGCCAAGGACTGCCTTCGTAGACCTATTTACTCTAATGTAATATAATGACGGACAGTTCGTGCAAGTGTGTAGGCCTATGCGTGTCCATGTGTGTGTATATTATGTGTGTGTGTGTGTGTGTGTGTAGATGTCTGTGCATGTGTGTATGCGTGTGTAGGCCTATTGTTACTGTTGTGTGGACATGTTTTATCCAATTTATATATTTATATATCCCATGCTTTGTATGCGTAAATCTACAGTAATGTTATCGAGCTATTAATTGGTATTTAGCAGATTTCGGTCGTAAAGGGGTTGTTGTGACTATGATTTAGTCAACACGGAGTTTAAGTTTATGGAAGCCACGTTTGGAGTTAATTGTCTTTAATCGACGTCTCAGCCTCAATTGCAAGAGACTTGTTTCCAGCGTCCTAGTCTATATAAAGCGTCGATGGTTGCGGGAAAGCAGGCGATAACAAGTTAGTCTCTTCTGAATAATATCTATAGGCCTATACTGAAGCAACTATAGGGCCAACCTTCACTGGTGATAGAGGAAGAAAGTGTTGGAGAAAAAATTGAGATCGGAGACAGTTATTAGCGAGAAACTGTCGCCTGAGAGAAAGAGACAGACAGACAGACAGACAGACGGACAGACAGACGGACGGACGGACAGACAGAGACAAAAGACAAAAGACAAAAGAAAGATCGAAGATGTTTTTGACTGAAGGTCACCTCTTAGCTGGCTTCGGTCTGCTTTTGGCAGCAGCAGCCTTTCCCAGATTCTGCCTCTCAGGTGAGATAATTTTATTTCCGTCTTCTATAATCGCCGTTAACACCTCTGGAAAGTTGGGTGAGACAATAATTGCTTGTTTAGTAATCGTTTCTTCGTATACAAGCAATGACAACAGCATTCTATGGCAACTGGACAATTTTTTCCACCTAGCTTATTTCAGGGCTGTTTTAAAGGAATTTTTAGAACTGCACAACCCCCTTCCTTTCCTTCCCATCCTCCATGGTAAATTATCTCCAATCGGATGACAATGACCTTTTTTGCTATAGTTTTAACTGCACAGAACTTGCAGGGCCGGCCTTAGCTCAAGTGGCGCCCTAGGCAAGGCATAGGCCTACATTTGGCGCCCCAGTTTCCCACTCAATTGTTGAGCCCACGTTAGAATCTAAAGATGAATTAGGCAGAGCCGGTATACGCTTACAGGGCCGTAGCCAGGATTTTATTTCGGGGGTGTTTTCTTGACCGTGAATATTGAGGTGTGTAGGCCTACTAACACGCTGCGGGCAACTTTTTGGCGAAATTTTTTGACTTTTGTTAGTCGTCGAATTTTCTGACGTCCAAAAAACACTATTTTCCGCGATTTTCGACTGTTTTTTGCTCAAAATTACATTACACACTGTCAGGTGCTAGCAAATGCATAATTATTTCATTTTTACATTAGGCCTACTACATTTGGAGGCATGGGCGCCCGCACATAGGGGCAAGGGGGGGCACTTGCCCCCCCTGGAAAATTGAAACCTATTTTTCTAACTACTACTTTTGGGTTTAAGAAATTTCTTCCCATTGAAATACTAATGTTACGAATGATACACTTAAGTGAAAGTCAGAAATTTAAGTAATGAAATCTCTTTAGAAATTAAGAAGTTCTTAATTTTCTGCCTTGCATTTTTTCCAGCCCTCCCTGAAAACGGTAACAATGACTTTTAACTCTCCCGTGGGTGCCCATACAAATAGTATTCCTATCGATTATGGCCTACTTGTCTGGAATCTCGCTGTAGGCTAATGTCATTTTTCGCAACTACTCAAAAATTAATTATCAATAAATTACACTGATGTAAAAATTTGAAATTTATCAACAGCCCATTGAAATTAAGTAATGGAGATCTACATAAGTAGTACATATTCACCAGCGTTATATATGGACTCTGCTTTAAGTCAGGCTGCCTTTTTGTCCATTTTGCATGCTGCCAGCTAGTACAGAATTTAGGTAGGTCAGGCTGTAGAGAAACTTGGATAATTGACCCTGGTTATCACGAGAGATTTTCTTCCAAAACCAACGTCTCCTCTATTCAAAAGAGTTGTTACCCCATTCTTCTTATCCTCGGGATCCTCCACCTTTCTAAACGACACCTGCATTAACATCTGACCCTCTGGATACAGGAATCGGACCTCTTTCTTGACTGCCCTTTGAACAGCCTGATGACTCGATGCAGCGCTTCTGAATAAGCTGGTGCCCTACACTTGACTCTGGAGTGGCACTTTAGAAGCCTAGAAATTACGATTAAAATAAAGAAGTAATTTGATGGAGCACTTACCCCTTTAAAACTAATGCCTGTTTTACGTCCATTTATTAATTCATTCATTATATAGCGCCCCTTCAAAAACCTACTTTTTAACATTCTACTTTTGATTTTTAATAAATTTATTTGCTGTAAGAAAACTATTCATATTGCAAATGATAGGCCTAGACAAAATAAAACTGAGAAATATGCATTAAGAAACCTCTCTGGAAAATGCCCATATTCTCATTTTCCAGCTTTGCAATGTTTAAGCTCTTGCGACTAGGAAATTTAACCGTGACCAACTTAAAAATTTTGCCCCCCTGCAAAAATTTCTGCGGGCGCCCATGTTTGGAGGCGGGGGGGTTCAAACAACCAAAACATCCTCCTAGCTATGGCCTTGTAGGCCTATGCTCAACTGAGTAATTCATTATAATTTCTTTATTAGTACACTGAAGGCTGGATAATATTCAATTTTGTGGAGAATGGTATAAGTTAAAAAATATTAAAATACACTCTTGTGGAAATGGCGCCCTCTAGAACTTGGCACCCCATGCGACTGTCTGCTTTGCATATACCTTAGGTCGGCCCTGCCTCAGCTACTGCCCTTTCTTCATCATCGTCCCTACTATATAGACTATATTTCAATATGAATAAAGGGTAGGCTGTAGGCCTAATGTTGTAATCTCATCTTCATACTCAGCAAGGCCCACTCCCATTTCATACATTTCATTTCTTGCAACATCTTCACTATCGAAATTGAGCGTCGCGTTTTTTTACCTGTCTCCTAAAGCAAAGAGTAGGCCTAGGCCTACGGAATGTCGTTAAAAATCGAATTTCATTTGTCGATTTAAAATTTATGCAGTCCTTGAAATTGAATTAGGCCAGCCTGAACAGGTGCAAAGAATCCATAATTATTTTAAATTCTTTCCATTAGCGAAAGTTTTGAGTTTAAAAGAATATAGTGTAAAAAAATAAATTCACCGGTGCATCGGCGCCCCCCAAAGACCGCGGCGCCCTAGGCAACTGCCTACTTTGCCTATAGCTAAGGCCGGCCCTGAGAACTTGTGACAGAAGTGCTTCTACAGCTGCACAAATCCATTTAGAACTGCACGTTTTGTGTACAACTATATGCATGCACGTTAAAAAGCCCTGGCTTATTTGGCTAAGCGAATAATTATTATAACAATCTGCCTATTTCACCTTCCATTCATGCACGGCACACGCAGAAGCAGGTTTGTTAATTTGAGCGTAATTCAACGCTTAGAACAATGATATCAGACTTACCGCTAAACCACCGCAAGTAGCCTATAGCACATGCAGGAGCGGATACAGAAATTTTCGAAGGGGGGGTGCAAAAAATTTGTATATTGGGTCGGGAAAATTTTTCGTTGATCTTTTGCCGAAAAATCTGACGACCCTTTTTTAGTCATCTGGTCAAAATGTCTTCAAAATATACCGACTTTTCCTGCCGAAATAGCTAACGACCTTTTTTAGTCATCTAATCATCGACGAAATCTCTTCAACTCTTCAACATGTACTATTTTTCCAAGCCAATGCTAAATAATTGGTTTTAGTCATATTTTTCCCGCTGCATTGATCGAAAGCTTGTTGAAACCTGATGAGGGGGGCACGTCCTATGCACTTTTCTTATGGGGGGCCGTGGCCGGATTGCCCCTGGATCCGCCCCACTTACTTT
>OX457043.1:25825430-25835430 GCA_949752735.1 Lumbricus terrestris | reverse complement strand
GTACCTCCTCTGCAACCAAAGAACTTATCTCGTTTTCTGGATTAGACTCCAGTATTTTTAAACCAATAAGTTTTTCGGTGCAGATTATTCTGTCTGTCGATGTCTAGATATCCTGTAAAACAAATGAACTTCTAATTATTTTCACTTAGACTATTGTTGCCCTTGCTGGTTAGCCCTTTATAACTGTAGGCCTATATTACAGACAGGGCCGTCTTATCGATTAGGAACAGTAGGCCTAGGCACTGTGTCTATATGGCCTACGAATTCTGTTGGGCCTACGAAAGTAAGAAACGAGTTACCGGTATTCGAAAGATTTATTTATTCATTGCCCGATGAACAAATTAAAAACAAAGTTAATAACCTTGAAGTTTGTATTGACAAGTCTGAGATAAGCTGTGCTACAATATTTTACCTCTGCCGCCCTTTACATTAGCGCAGTCACATAATTGTAATGTCCTAAATAGCCTATTATATGCCATCTCCCACAAAGCGATCATGGATCATGATTAAGAATGATCGACATGACGTCAAGCAATAAGGTGCATAGGCGTATAGGAGGTTATAGAATACAGAGGGCAAATGCTGCCCCCAAATTTTGGGCAAATGTGTTTTTCCGGCAAAACAGGCATGGGCGGACAAACCTTTTTTCGGGCAAACAGGCAAGGGAGGATTTTTCGGGCCGGCCCACAGAGGTAAAACAGCTATATTTTCTGAAGATTTGTACGAAATTACTAAACAAACACTAAAAAAGTCATCAGAAAGTTTGGTGGAGGAAAAATTTCGGCGACTCGCGATCCGCCAAAAAATGTAAAGTATACTTTTCTGACAAAAGTCAAATCTTTGCCACCCCCCTCCCCACTGCCGAAATGTCCCCTACGCCTATAATAAGGTTAAAGTGCTTAGCGCTAAAGCGGAGTTAGCCGTTGTGGTCTACAAATACGAGATCGCCTATAGGGTCTACGGTGACCTTAAAACGGTCTGATTGCAAAGAACCAATATAAGGCCTATAGGATAAACTCGCTGCCGTAATAGATAATTTTTGTTATTAGATGTGCATTCATATCAACGATTGCAATAATAGATAAGACCTATACTCTTCTTTGACTTCGTTGGAATGCATCTGCGATTACTGTATCATTGTAAATCTGACCATTTATAAAGCGCTTCTCGCAGAAACAGCCTTTCAGCAGTGCTCCCAGTGCTTTGCAACCCAGAGAGAAAAAGGCAGGTTTTGAGACTAGAGAAAGATGAGAAAAGCCCATGGCTACCGATATAATATGTGACTAGACTACTAACAAGGGCGGATACAGAAATTTCCGAAGGGGGGGTGGGCCAAAACGTTTGGTGATCTTTGCCTGAAAAATTCTGATGACCTTTTTTTAGTCATTTGGTCGAAATGTCTGGAAATATAGGCTACCCAATTTTCTCTGCCAAAAAAATAACTGATGACTTTTTCGTCATCAGTCATCTGGTCGATGTCTATGCATCTATGCAAGCCATTGATTTAATGCTTGTTGAAATCAAATGGGGGCACGCCCCATGCACTTTTGAAATGGGGGGCATGGACGGATTGGCCCCTCTGGATCCGCCCGGCCCTGACTATTAGGAGCCTATTTGATCCACTTTGGCTGAATCTTATTCAATTTCTGTTCAATTTTCAGTCCGTCTTTCTTTATTCAGTTCCTTCTTCTTTCTTGTCATAATCCCTATTCTTTCACCGTTTCGTTCAGGATGAACACGAAAAATGAAAACCATTGGTAAAAATGTCTTTTGTTAATGGAGGCAAATTATGTCGTCGCGCAGTCTCTCTTTGTGTATAATATATATATATATATATATATATATATATACACGCATCCATATTACTTCGGACAAAGCGGCCGAACCCCATCCGGATCAATGTAACGGACGGAAGTCTCACAACAACACTCACTATATACAGGTATAGGGTCTACCTATATAAGCCTATACGGTAACGCGCTTGCTCGCGGAGCTGTCGGTTGCGGGTTCGACTCCGGGTAACGACCCTGGGCAAGTTGTTTGCGCACACGTGCCTCTGTCACAACGCAGTATGATTTGGTACCGGCGTAAGCTGGGAAGTAAATGGCAAGTCCTTCGATACACTGGCCTCGTATCCAGGACCTTTGGAATCGTCCATTGCTGTCTCAAGGCTATTGAAAAGGAGATGAGCGCCTCCCTGTGTTCCACATGAAACTGGATGGACTTTACTTACTTACTATAGGCTATATGCCTATATACACTCACCCAACTCTTTCCCCATCGCTGTCTCTTCTTACCTAATGTGCACTTCCACTCGTTTATTGGTCTGTCATTATTCCTCCTTCTCCACAACCTCCTCTTCCTACTCCTATTCCACAGCCTTCTCCTCCTCATACTCTTTTTCCTCCTAGTAATCTCCTTGTGTTCGGGTCATTCACCGAGGTTTCCAAGTTCCTTGAATTAATAAATACATCTGTCGAGGAAATTTCAAAGACTCAGGGAAGAGCGAATGGAAAGAGCACCGCCGATAAGACGTCGTAATCCTATCGCTTCCAATTCATCACTCTCTATATATTATTATGTCTAGACCACCACACTGCTAGACGTGTAGCCTAGGCTATACGTATACGTGCGTGTAGACCTATTTCCCACATTTTTGGTGATCGTCTGGTGGCACGTGCGTCGATAGGACTTTATCGGTGCGCTATATAGGATCGAATTCTGGTGCCACGTACAGATTTAACTGTCAAACATGTAGCCCGCGCCTATAAATATAATGTTTCTAAAGTCTAATGTTTCCTCGAAAATTCTATCTATAGCACGAAAGTTTGAATAAAATCTGTTTCGAAATTTTTCCCTTTGGAAAAAATGCATATCAAGTCTTGCTGGTAGGCCTATAGTGACGTTTGCGGTCCACTAAATGGTGGGGTGTGGATTAAGGCAAGACCATAGGCGTACGAGGCGGGGGCCCAGGGGGGCAAATGCCCCCCAAATTTCGGGCAAATGTGTTTTTCGGGCAAAGGAGGGATGGACGGGCAAAACAATTTCGGAAATTTTTTCGGGCAAAACAGGTACGGGCGGATTTTTTCGGGCACACAGGGGTAAAAAACTACATTTTCTCAAAAGATTTACGGAATAATCCATAATAATGACTAAAATAAAAGGTCATCAGATTTTTTTTCGGGCAAAAAATTTATTTGCCCCCCCACTACCGAAAGGTCCCGTACGCCTATGGGCAAGACCGTAGCCAGGATTTTATTTTTTCGGTGTTTTCCCGACTTTTTCTTTTGGGTCAAATTTCCTGACGACCATTTTTTAGTCGTTGAAATTTCTAACGACCTTTTTGCCATCGCCTGCTTTTCTTACCATTTATGGTTCGTAAAACGTTCACTGCGATTCAAAAAACACTGTTTTCTGCGATTTTAGACTATTTTCTGCTCGAAGTTACATTACTCTTATGTAGTTCCTACAACATGTACAAGTAAATGCACTATTTCGTTTTTACAATATTTCATTTCGAGGGGTGTTCAAACACCCAAAGCACGCCTAGTTACTACGGCCTTGTATTAAGATAGGCCTATCCACTTAACTTCAAAGTGGGGTGGGGTTAAGAGTAGCCTACGTATTGGACATAGACAGGGAGGTTGTTGATTTCCAATAATATTAGTTGGCCAGAGTGAGGATTGTTCTCCCAGTCTAGTTGAGGGAGGGGGGTTGACTCCGCTGCTCGCTGGATCGTAATCGTAATCTTCGGATCTCTAAAGCGTCAATCGAAAGTCAAGCACATGGCTCCAGTTTATTCACGAACGCTGCATTCACGTTGCATAGTAGCCTCGCTTTGATCAGCATCCTGTGCATGGTTGCTGCTGGTCAGCGGAAAGGTTCTATGCGTTAGCGAAAAGGTTAGCACGAATAAAACGAGGCTGCTTTGCTTTAAGCATGCGACGACCGATCCTCGTACTATCGTATACACGTCGTCTATACTCTATAGATATATAAGCTTATAGGCTATAACTGCAGGCGCTCATGAACAGTAGCAGATCGCAATGTTGGAATGTTTGCAACCGTCTTAACGAATCTATCTTCTTCCGCTACGAATGCTTGTAAAAACTTACGTCTTCAACTTTGCCCATGGATGTTGAGATAGCAGGACCAGCAGTCTCTCTGCTTCTCAGCTTCTGTCTGCGTCTGTCTGTATCGGTCTGTCTTTGCTTGTCTTTGTTTGTCTGTCTCTCTGCTTCTCAGCTTCTGTCTGTCTCTGTCTGTCTTTGCTTGTCTGTCTGTCTCTGCTTCTGTCTGTCTGTCCCTCTGCTTACGTCTGTCTGTCTCTCTGCTTCAGTCTGTCTGTCTCTGCTTCTGTCTGTCTGCCTCTGCTTCTGTCTGTCTGTCTCTTTGCTTGTCTGTCTCTCTCTGCTTATGTCTGTCTGTCTTTCTGCTTCTGTCTCTCTGTGTCTCGATGCGTTTCTGTCCGCACTGCAGCAACAACTCCACCCCCCCCACTGCCAATCTCCCATCCCGATTCTGGTTTTCCTCAAGTATTCTTTCCCAACGTCTGGCTGCTGTTCATTCCTCGTCGTCGTTGGCAAATGATTTCGTTCGAGGATAATTGGTCGCGACAGAATCTGATGTGGACTTCGCCCACGAGATTATTCCAATCAGTCGATTAATTATTATTTCACAAAAAACTTGTAGGGAACGAAAGACAGAGACAGACGGACAGAAGGACAGACAAAGAGAGAGATATAAAGCAGATGCATGCAGAGATTGCAGAGCCACCGTAAAACGATGCTCTAGACAATTATTAATGGTCAATCAATAATGTCTGATGATGATCGTAGAGTCTACTATAAGCTGCTTTAATTGGTAGGATATATATTCCGCAGGCATCAACTTCTGGAGTACAACTGTACAACTAAAGACTCGAATCATATTGTCCATGTACTGTTGGTAGGCTACTATATAATCTTATGCCTATGTCTATAATTATTATTGGAGTTAGGACTAAGAAAATTGTTTAACAGGCAAATACACGTCAAAGACAGTTTCCAAAAAATGATCTTAAATTAATGCCAATTCCCATGCCGTAGGCGACGTAGAATCTATCCCTGTCACAATCTTCCTCTGCCTTTGTCTCTGTCTGTCTGTCTGTCTCTCCCTCGCTCTGTCTCTCTGTCTCTTTATCTGTCTCTCTCTGTCTCTCTCCCTCTCTCCCTCTGTCAATCTCTCTGTATGTCTGTCTGTCCGTCTGTCTGTCTTTCTTTCTCTCTCCTTCTCTCTCTAACTTTGTATCTCTCTGTCTCTGCCTCTCTGTCTCTGTATCTCGGTCTGTCTGCCTATATGCATTATTTGTCCGTCCGTCATGTCTGTCTGTCTGTCTCTCTCCTCTCTCTCTCTCTTCCACTCTTAAACTAAATACATCAGCAAAATTGTACTCGTCTGACATTAAAAAACGTTCGACTTAAAGAAAGGGCGCGAATACAGCTGCATGGTTGCAAATGGCTGACTCCCTATACTGTAGACCTACCTACTTATTATATTGAGTAACTATTCTCAAAATGATCATGGTGCAGATGTCCTCTTGGAAATTGAACTAAATGTATATGAGTCATATACATTTAACTATAATTATGACTCGCTCATACGAACAACTAGGCTTACTATAGGCCTAGCTGGTAGAATGAATTACACTTCAGTGAGAGAGGTGGGGGGTTTATTGTCAGCGAGGACCGCGAGTAGCCTATAGGCCTTATTAATACCAGTGGTTCCCAACCTTTTTAAACTTCCGGGCCACCATGGGCGGAGTTTATCAGGAGCTAGGGGGCTAAGCCCCCCAAGAAGACCCAGATTTATTTTTTTACCGTGTAAATGGTATCTTTACCTGGGCTTAGCCTCCCTCAAGAAGGCTTTAGCCCCTCCAAGAACGGAAACCAAACTCCGCCCATGCGGGCCACTTTTCTAAGTTGGAGGATACGAGGGCCACTTTTCTTAGTTGAGTGACATTAGGAACCACAAGGTTAAAATTTAATTAACTGAAAGCATATAAAATTGTTATAGGCCTAATTGAATCAAACAAAAATGTTTGATGCTATCCATAGACGTCAAAATAAAATAATTTATAATAGAAAGTAATTATGTGTTCTATCCTTACCAAATTGTCAACTTTTTCATATGTTTTTGTTAATTCTTTGATAGACGATGGTCATTTTTTAGGCCTGGCGGGCCAGTTTTGGCCCACGGGCCACGGGTTTGGAACCACTCCTATAGACCTACAGTAGCCTAAATACTGAGGAAACGAGCGCTCTGTGTTTTTGCTGACTCAGCTTAGCAAAATGTGCTCGTACTCTCACCATGCACTTATTCTATTACCGTGCGTCTTAACATACATTCTGCTTACCGGTCAATACGGCGCTGCCACCCATTCTGTCGTCAGTCCATAAACGAGACTAGTGCAGTAGTGCTTGGCTTCCGAACTAGACTTTTCATCAAAGATAACTATTAACCGTTATCGTGTAAAATTCCACTGCTCTGAGCTTCTAGGTGGGAAGGTTAGACTGCCCCTCCCTCTTTCCGCTTTCGTAATAAGGATTATATAAGCACAAAGACCCGCTCAATTTATAAATTATCCCTGTCAATTTATAAATTATCTTGTAGATTGTAGAGATTCAGTAAGGTTCAGATAACCTACATTTCGACCGCTTAGATAGCCTCCGGTTCGGCCGCTTAGATAGCCCCCGGTTTGGCCGCTTAATTAGATAGGTCTATAGACTCCATTTCGGTCGATCGAAGGTCCATCAAGGCCCAACTTCCGTTTGTTTCCGTTCTGCCGTTGTTTATGGTTTCATGTTAAATTCTACAGCTTTGTACCCCGAATTACCAAAGTCAGGGTAGGTCAAGTAGATTAGGCCTATAGGGTCTGGCAGGAGGGAGAAAATAACGGTGGAGATTTGGTAATAAATAAAGCCTGAAAGGAGGCAAGGCAAATCGATGGGAAGAAACAACTTTGGTCAGAGACTGAACGATTTATGCCAATATAGATGCCAAACCCAAATAGCCTAAAAAGAGCGCGATATTTAAAGATCTGATGGACTAAAAAAATATTGCTAAGCAATTATAGGCGTACACCGAACCCAAATAGCCTAAATAGAGCGCGATATTTAAAGATCTGATGGACTAAAAAATATTGCTAAGCAATTATAGGCGCACACCGAACCCAAAATAGCCTAAATAGAGCGCGATATATAGTCTACAGATAGACTAACAAAAATATTGCTAAGCAACGAGGCGCATACATAATTATATGCTATACACAAATAAAGAGGGAGGAACAGTCAAAGATTCAAAGAAACGTATCGCAGAATTCATTAATTGACTATAGATAGAATGAGTGACCTTTTAGTGTGCAGCTGTAGCTTAAACTTACACAAAATGGACAGCTCTAATTGAATTTGTGCGTCTGTAAAGGTATTAGTTTGCAGTTAAAAATAGTTTAAATTGTTCATTTCCATACGATTGGGAATAATTTGCCATGATAGATTGGAAGGGAGAGAAGGGGAGGCTGCGAATTCCTAAAAATTCGTTTAAAACAGCCCTGGTTGGTAGGCAAATGAATGGAACTTTCAGGTTGAGTGACTATTGTAATGCAATTACAAATGTAATCTGTTTTCTGTCTGAGAATAATAAAATTCAAGGTATCTGTAAACCGCGCTGTCAGGGCTTGTTCGCGATGATCTTTGGCAGCACATTCAGTGTACGGTCTGAACCGAGAAAAAATCATTGAGAAATGGAAGACTTCAATTTCAAACTAAAAACACGTCGACTAGACAGTAGACAGGCTTTAGATATAGCCTATAAGTCCTGCTTTTAATTCAGCGCAAATAGTTCACAAAAGACGGAATTGCTTAGATACCTAGCCTAGGCCCTGCTTTTAATTCAACGCAAATAGTTCACAAAAGACGGAATTGCTGATAATTGAGATATTTTCGTTGGTGGGAGATTATACGTTTAATTTTTGCAATGAGGAAAAAATTCTGAGTGACTGTTTAAATGACTCGTGTGGAAAAAAGCCGAAATCAGCAGGGAAACTCCCGCGCTGGTTAGTCAATCCTTGCAAAGTAATTATGTAAATCTACATGTATTATAGTTGACTAAGTTGAGTACAAACGGTAAAAAGCAATGTCATCCACAGGCTGCCTTTACAACTCCATCACACTTTCTTCATTCATTCATTCATTCCGAGAATTTATATAGCGCCTCTTCAAGAAACCTAGGCCCATTCAAAGGCGTTCTCTGCGCTGGCGTGTTTGATGATAAGTGTCATTAAGAGCAAAAATATTAGGCCCTGCAGAGTTAGAAAACATTGCACGGTAGCCTAAGCTTCAATCGACAGCAATTTATGAATTGCTAATTATGGTATCAAAGGAATAAGGAAAGACAGTTCATTAATGGTAAATGCAAATGACAGCCATGCAGTTGTATTGTAAACTGTTTGCGAATTCATTTGCCTCTTTTAACCACGGTCGGACAAAGCGCCTTCTCTTCGCTGCAGGCGAATTTTGTAGCGGGGAAACCCTATACCCGGTAGGCTACCAAACTATGCGCACTTAATGTTACATAACACACTATAGCAGCATACATAGCCTATGTAGGCCTCGTGTCCCTAACGCGACTTTGTAACGGCGTTGAAATAATTTTTGGAAATCTATATTTTACAATATATCCAGTTTTTATGAACTCTGCGGACCATAATTCCGCCCGACGTGATCCACATTGAAACACACATCCCTGCTTTCGAAATCAATAGGCAACACAACACAACTGAAATTTGATATCACACTCCTTACAAAGCTGCGAAGTGCACACACACCTCGACGGAGCAACTGCAATTATATTGCTGGGAAATTGTGAGAGAAGGACTTGCTCAAGGTCCCTACACAGTGACCACCTTGGACGATGATCGAACCCGTACCGGTAGGCCTATACTCTCCGTGTTACGGGCCGACCGCTTTAACCAATGGGCCACCGTGCTTCACAGAATTATTGTGATCGGCTTGAGACAATGTCATGTATCAATAGCTTCGCTTACCCTATATAGCATGCAGCTACTCAGAGTTAGAATTGCCTCGGGGGGGTTCAGCCACTGAACCCAGTCTTTCTTAGGGCTCTATAGTAAAGTCTGCTTTTCACACCACAACTCCACTTGGATCATGGTCGAACCCCGTGGTTTTTCCACAATCCCGTACTGCAGCTACTTCACTTCATCCTCATGGGAAAACTCGTGCTTGTGGCCTACATGTAAGTTGGGTTCAATGTACAAAACTATTCTTTACATCTTCTTTCGTTTAGCAATTAAGGGATTCGCCATTAATCTGCCCGCCCCGATAACCAGCAGTGTCTAATCTAGACCCTTCCCTCCTCTGCGTGGGATTCCAGGTTCCTGGTATGGACAAACACCTATAGATTAAGCGCTGCCCATGAACCATTTTACTTGGTCCAAAATTCCAGTTCACGATTTATCGAAACCAGGCTATAGTTTAGAATGTCTTTTCAATCCTACCATGATCCACCCCTCGGAGATATATTTTTTTCCCTAGGCAACCCTCCTGCAGCAGGTCGTCACGTGACTTCCGACCGAATTCCATGCAGATAGTGAGCAACCGAATGTCTAGTGTCTAGCTCCATTTTGTGGCTGTTGGGTTCATGGACATTGACTTAACCTTCAACCTCCAGACAATTAAACTCTTTTATAATGAGCATTTTTATCTACCACGTGCAGGCAGTGGCGGCGCTAGGGGGGCTGGGGGCTAAGCCCCTCCCTACAAGAGGTTCAGCCCCCCCCCCCCCTAAAAAAAGGGGCATCCGAAATTTTTTAAAGTGAAATATCCACGATTTTTGGGCTGACGACTAAAAAAAAAAAAGGTCGTCAGAAATTTTGGCGGCGAAAATGGAAAATTTCCACGAGATTTCGGTCGATGACTAAAAAAAAAAAAAAAGGTCGTCAGAA
>OX457043.1:25750430-25820430 GCA_949752735.1 Lumbricus terrestris | reverse complement strand
TTTTGCCAATGATCTTGCTTTGCCCTACTAATCCCACAAGCAGATGAAGCAAGAGTATTTCATGATATTATATATCCACATTGCTGGCCAAGCAAGAAATTTACCAATTTCAGATCAACACCACTATACATCTGGTGTTCATTATAAAAGAGCTTCTGCAAGATCAATTTTATATTTTCATATTCTTCTTTGAGCTTTATTGGGTGCGCTATTGGAAGAGAGGAACATGTAGGTCACAATTGTGCAATAAGACACATTTCAAGCTTCTCTTGGAGCTGTCTATAAGCAGTGCCAATACTGGTCATTCCATTCCCATTTTATGAAGAAGTCCAGGATGCTATGGCATAATGGCAGTACTTATACAAGTTCTTCATCTTGGATGAAGTAAGGAAGAAGCTCTACCTCAATTGTTCGATAAGCTGCTAGGTTAGCTTCTGACTGTATGTAGCCAGTTCTTTTCTTTTAATCTGAATGCTTACAGACCTGATACTTGCTTTGAGAGACTGAGATCCCGTAGCAGATCACTGAGTTTCTTTTGGGAAAACTGCTGAGGTGTAGCAGTGCTTCATATTCACTTCCACTGCTACCCCGGTATCTGCTGTACTACTTTATAAGTTCCAATTTTCTTCAGAATCTGACAATGGAAGGTCAGGAAGTGTGATACACTGCTATGGGGACTTCCTCACTGTGTGGAACAGGTCGCTGATTCCAAATCAGGATATTCCCACTTGCGTTTATTGTACAGATTGAAACCTTTCACTTAACTACACAAAAATAGCATAATTGTTTTCTGCTCTCTCCACATCACGTCATATGAACACCGAAATTTTAACTCTTCCGTTCTCTATTATTTTGTCCACTGCCGTAGGCATTCAACGCAGGTTTTACAGACCTTCGGAGGAGTCCAAGACTTGTCTTGGTCTACATGTGTCACTCCAAAACAAGCAAGATAAGCTTGTTTCACAGAGTCTATAGCATGTTTTTCTATATCTCTCAATACAGTATTCGCCAAAAATATAGCAGAATGCATTAGGATTGTTTAAACCTCTCCGTGAAGTAATCATATTTACCTGGGAATAAAATCAAATAGAAATATTTCGTGTGCTTATTTTGTACTTGTATATTTGCTCAAAATATTTACTATCTCTTATTTGTACTTTCTGTAGAACTTATTTCAACTTCAAAAATTAATTTGATCACAGTTCATTTACTTTATTCGTGTTTATAACACGTTACACAAGTGGCCACTATTAGTTTATGGTAGGTATCCATTATCTCACAAACTAGAGCCAACTTGAAAAAACCACTTTCATATCTGAATTCAGCAACCCCAAAATACCAAAGATCGGCTAAAATATCGCTGGCAACAAAAAAATTTTTTTCTTCTGTTGACCTGTGTTGCCATTACTACGATTTACAGATCTGCGTGCTATATATATATATATATAATATATATATAATATATATAATATATATCTATAGGACTGCGCGTGCTCCATATACAATCATCATCTCATGAAAACTGTTCTCTATCGCCGGAGTTGGGCTGGGAGCGCCGCTGAGTCTCAATCATGATGGTTTCAATCTTGGAGAATCGCTATGAAAGTTCTTTGAATAAATGAGCGAACGAACGAACGAACGAATGAACGAATGAATGAATGAATGAACGAATGAATGTATGAATGAATGAATGAATGAATGAATGAATGAGCGAACGAACGAACGAACGAATGAATGAATTACTGAATTAATTATTGAACGAATGAATGAACGAACGAATGAATGAATTAATAAATGAACGAACGAACGAACGAATGAATGAATTAATTAATTCATCGTATATACCCAGAGTCATTCGTGTCGTGATACTGTAACATTCTATAGGCTATAGGCCCACATGAGCATCCGTTGTTTTTAACTCGTACTGACTTTCTCAATAATAATTTATTATTTAGTGTCATTAATAGGCCTATTATTGGATCAGCGTATAATACGAGGTATGCATAATTATTATAGGCTATACTTTCAGCTAATCTCTGTACAGTAGATCGACATCGGATTTCAAACCAACGGCTGATTGTTAAGTGGAGTTGGTTAGATATGAATCAGCCCGGGTGGGTGTGTGAGGATCAGACAATGATTAATTGTATGATTTGATTTAGATCCACTTCATGATTAATTGTATGATTTGATTTAGATCCACTTCATGATTAATTGTATGATTTGATTTAGATCCACTTCGTTCACTACAACAGCGACAGATACGAAAGCATCAAAAAAGCCGTTACACAAACCGATGGATTGGCGGTGATCGGAGTGTTTGCTGACGTAAGTAAGATCGGTGATTGGAACAATGGACGATCGATGACTTAAGACAATGGACGATAGATGACAAGGCACGATCGATTTCTTAAAACAATGGACGATCGATTACTTAAGACAATGGACCATCGATGACTTAAAACAATGGACCATCGATGACTTAAAACAATGGACCATCGATGGCTTGAGACAATAGACCATCGATGACTTAAAACAATGGACCATCGATGACTTAAAACAATGGACCATCGATGACAAGACAATGGACGATCGATTACATAAAATAATGGACCATCGATGACTTAAAACAATGGACGATAGATGGCTTGAGACAATCTTATTATTACTCAAACTGTGATCCGCGAGTAACTGGGGTCATACAAAGCATGATTACCGAACCACATTTTTTTAAATTAAAATAAAATATTAAATTGTAAAAAAAATGTTAAACGTAAAAATAACAACGCTACACAGTGTTCATACGTGACAGTTTTAAGAAGGCAGCCGTAAAAAATGCCCTGAACAGTGGTAATATTATACGATTATCTTTATTCACATACGGTAAAAAGATAATTTTTTATTGCAACAGTAACAATAGATTATGCTCTGAACAGTAGCAATTAATTATATCTTTATTCACATACAGTAGCAAGATATTGCAACAGTAAAAAATATGCTCTGAAGAGAGGCAATTAAATGATATCTTTATTTTCAAACAATAAAAGGACATTGCAAAGATGGAGGGGTACAGTACTGAGAGGTCTTGGTTGCGTCAAGATTAGGCCCAGGAATTCGACAATGCAACTAAGATCGTACATATAGCAGGTTTATAAGCTGTGCTATAGATGCTCTGTTTATATCTAAAATCTGCAAAATGGTAAAGGCTACGACAAAGACAGAAAGAGAAAGGAACAGACAGTCAAGTAGATAGAAACAAACGCAAACAAACAAGCACACAGAGTCTATTTTTTCTATTGCAGTCTGCACTGGACTATAGGGAATGACATTCCTGACGTCGCTTCGTGTTAACTGGGTCATATATAGGCCCACAACCTTCAAAGTAAAATTAATAGATAGACTATTATGTGTGCCTAAATTTACAGTTAAAGCGCACACTAGACAGTTGTGCGACCCTTTTGTTTAAATTAGACAGAAGACTTCTCGCTGTAGGCCACAGAATACTGAAATAAACAAATTTGAATAGTGATCAATTTGGAATTGTGTTTTTTTGTTATCTGTGAATGTAAAGATCGGCGACAGAAGTCATCCGGTCGTTGAGAAGCTGATCGAAAGTTTCTGTGCCGTTAAATACGCAGGTGAGCTTCAAAACAGACTGGAAATTCCCAACGATTAGAAAGGGTTTCAGGTTTATCAAGTCTCTGCGGCAAAATGCTAATCCTCATTGTCTGTTTTGCTGCTTTTAGCTTTTAGCGTCCACATCAACGGCACTAGTCTCTCTTAGTTCTCTCATTTCATCCATATGTTTACACATCTTCCATCCATTCATACATCCATTCATTCATCCATTCTATTTACACATCTTCCATCCATTCATCCATCCATTCATTCATCCATCCAGTCGACAACCGTTCATCCGGCGTGCATCAATGCATCCATCCTTCCCTTCTCCATGCATTCATCCATCCATGCATTCATCCATCCATGCATTCATCCATCCATGCATTCATCCATCCATGCATTCATCCATCCATGCATTCATCCATCCATCCGCGTGCATCTATGAATTAACACCTTCCATATGCATAAATCCATTCATCCATCCGTCCATTCATTCAAGCATCCATCAATCAATCAGTCAATCAAATCAATCAATCAAACCATTTACTAAAGTATCTATCCATCCGCTACGCTTCTCTTATTCCCCATCAGTCCATCAATGTGCTGTTGCTATTTCTCCCATTTCTTTATGAGGCGGTAGTCTGCTCCACCAGTCCCGTTCTATACCTGGAGACAACCAATTCACTGCAGCTGTGTCTATACTTTCTGCAGCGCATATTTTCTTTTATAAGGACCGCTCTCTGTCCATAGTAGACCTAACCGTTCCCGTCACGGAAGGCATTTGGCTGGCCGCTCCCTTAAGAGAAGTGCCACTTAATAAACCCTTAAACCCTGTCTCGTTGGATTGCATGAGTAGTAGTACTAGTAGGCCCTAGTTGAGGAAAGAGGAGGCAGATCAGTTTCGAAGCCTTCCAATTTTAAGGAATGTAGTTTAATCTTCGAGAAATTGGAGCAGTGCGTTGGAATCCTGCCAATCTATCCAGCAATGTGTTAGATTGACAACTATAATTGTAAAGCCAGGTGGGTAGCAGGGATTTGAATTACATAGGCAAAGGCGTGTGGTCATTATATATTTATGATCGATCTTATGTAGCCTATGATTATGGTTGGCCTATTGACTCTGGATGGGGCGCGGTGGTGTAGTGGTGTTTTCGGTGCCTTGGAGCCAGAGCCAGGTTCGAATCCAGCTCAAGCCGCCGCGTAGGGACCTTGTTCAAGTTCTTCACACGCAATTGCTCGTGCTGCCGGCTTGAAACTCCGATGCAGCGTCCGCGCTGTAGTCTGGAGCGCCTCTGAGTAGTCAGCTTGAAGGGGCGCTATAGCAAATGCGATAAATAAATAAAATAAATAAATAAAATAATACCAGACCTCATCCCTCACACGTACATGTAGCGTGTGATTCTTGTACGAAGGTGCAAACACAACGGAAGTGTCGGTGTTTCGAATGGGCGACCTTCTTCCTTCCGACCGTTATTCCTTCTTCCGCTATTCAGGCAGCCTGACAACACCCGGATGTCAGGAGAGCGTCCTCTGGACAGTTCTCAAAGAACCAATCAAAATCTCGCAGACTCAGGTGAGTGAAAATAAACACCTGCCAAATAATCAACTAACAATGACGATGTCGATGGCGACAACGAAGAAAGCCGAATTTAACGTCAGAAGTGGTCATGATGACGAAAATCTACTATGACGATTATGTCAATGTAGAAGAAGACACAATTACGATGATCATGCTGCTTCTGCTGCAGCTGATGATGATCATGATGATCATGATCAAGATGATCATGACGACGATGATAATGATAACGACGGCGACGATGATGATGATAATAACAATGATGATGATGATGATGATGATGATGATGATGATGATGATGATGATGATGATGATGATGATGATGATGATGATGATGGTGAGGAGGAGAAGGTAGATGTAGATGTAGGTGGTGGTGGGGATGATGATGATGATGATGATGATGATGATGATGATGATGATGATGATGATGATGACGATGACGAAGATGATTAGTGATTACGTTGGTCTTCTTGCTTTGTTCAGCTCAACGCGTTCCGTGCTCTGGGTCATTACGTCAAAGGCTACAAGAAAGATACCCCGATGGTGGACAACTTCCGTCCAGTCCAATCCCTCGGATCCAGAATCCTGCTGAGGACGCACGAACTCGATGCCGATGATCACCATGGCGACATCCACACCTCAGTATCCAGCAGCAGCAGCAGCAGAAGCAGCAGCACTGGCACCTTGAAGCATCCGACATTTATTATCTCGCTGTTGGCACTTGTAGCAGTCAAGTTGGCTTGAAACGTCATCTGAAGAATTATGTCTCTGAGGCTGTCTCCTCTTGCTTCCCTTAGACCTATTTGTCTCATGAGAGGCTTGCTGTCCAAATCGTCATTCTCAGATGGTACCTTCTCCCATCATTCATCTGTCCACTTTGAGCTGCTTACTCCGAAAATGACGCTTAACAAAGCCGCATGTCTCTTCTCGAACTCAAACTATGAGATGATTCCTACAAAACCACGGACAGACACAAGTTTTTCAGGGATCATGAAATAAAAAGAAAACCACAGATTTGATGCGGGTTGCGGACTATGAAAAGTGGTGTGAAATAATTTAATGCACCACTGAAAACCGGTGCAATAGGGAAGGAACGTTAATTTTTTTCTGAAATGTTAGGTAAATGTTTGATGACTAGGCTATTATATTCGAATCGACGTATGGACCTTTCAGTCCTGAATTACTTACTTTCTATAATTTGGATCAAACGTTCCTTAAATTTTTCAGCCAGTATCAGTAAATAGGTCTAGCCTTAGAACTGTCAGCCTTTGAAGCCTATAATTTCTTCCGGTATACCTCTCTGTTTGCCTGTCTGTTTGTCTGTCTGTCTGCCTGTCTGTCTGTTTGTCGGCTTATGTTTGTCTGTCTGCTCTTGTGTGTCTGCTTGTGTGTGTGTGTCGTGTCCGCCTCAGCGTTTCCCAACGCTTTCAACCCTGTCATAGTAATAGTTCCACGACCGGAAGTCATTAAGGGTCCCAACGATCCCAGCGAGCAAAATGGATAAAACATTGTTTGAATGTGTTGCTGGCGATGCTGCTGCTGCTGCTGCTGCTGCTGCTGATGATGATGATGATGATGATGATGATGATGATGATGATGATGATGATATTGATGATATTGATGATATTGATGATATTGATGATATTGATGATGATGATATTGATGATGATGATATTGATGATGATGATGATGATGATGATGATGATGATGATGATGATGATGATGATGATGATGATGATGATGATGATGATGATGATGATGATGATGATGATGATGATGATGATGATGATGATGATGGTGATGACAAAGGTTGGTGATTGTGGTGATGGTGGTGGTGGTGATGGTGATGGTGATGGTTGTGGTGGTGATGGTGGTGGTGGTGGTGGTGGTGGTGGTGATAGTGGACACCGGTGGTGTGCTAGTGCTGGTGGCGGTGATAAATGCAAGGACGCTTAACAAATTCAGTGACTTAATTGGGTTCTTTCATTGTAAATCAGACTCCAATTTGATTAGTTTGCTTGGTTCGGAAAAAGTTTTCTTTCAAATTGGACAGGTTCGGTATCCAAAACAGATTGTGGCGAAACATTGAACTATCTGTCTGCTAATTTTTCAGCAAGTTTTTTTGTCTGTCTGCGTGTCTGTCTGCCTAATTGCCAGTGTATGCCTGTTTGTTTGTCTATCTGCATTTTGTCGTAAAAAACACTGGGTTCTTTTCCCGACTGGATTTGAGCCGGTTTTGAAGACTGCTGACTGCATAGGCTATCGACCTACTCGGTAGATAAGAAGGTCTAGTTAATCCGGCACGAGTTAGACTTTTCGAGCTGCTGTATTAGCAGTAGGCCTAGACCTGTAGTGCTATAATGTTGAATTGTGTAAAAACACTGCTGTAAATTGCTAAGTTATGCCAGTAGTTTGAGACTTTCACTGTCACTGAAGTGCTACGTTACGTACTATACGTTGACAATATTAGGCTATTCAATAACATGATATAAAGTTTCACTATTACACTCGCGTAGTCGCATATTATGTAGGTTATACGTTAACTAAACTGCTTCCAGCACATATTTGCATCTGTTTGTCTGTCAATGCGTGGGACTCCCTTAAGCACCACTGTAATGGCTACATCATTTGTTACTCTAAAAAATGAATAGGTAAGCTACGTAGGCCTAGGCATGTACATTTCAAGGTGACGGTACTATTTATAGAGTTGCAACTCATATACTGCGCTTTCCACAAGCATTCAGTTTGTTAATATTATTTTGTTATCATATGAAATCATTTAAAAACGGCATTATTGCAATAACTTAAACGGCGTTGATATCTTCTTTTTTAGATTACTATGATATTATAGGAATAGTTTTTTTAATGTTTGTTTTGTTTTACAAGTAGTAGGTCACCCTATAATCATTAGAAATTGTGCTATAATAGTTTACGATGGGCTGGAATCATTCGCTTTTTAACATTGCAAGGGATCGAAATAGGTCCTATACTGGAAACAGTGGAAAGCCAATAATAAAAAATTTCTTCCGATTATAGAGTTTTATTAGATTGATAGGTCTATGTTTGTCCACTTATCGCGCTAGCACCAGAACCTACATATAGTATGCATATAATTATATTAGCGTCACGTACAACGTTGATTTTTGTTACTCTATCTAAGACCACCGGCCTGAGTTGAATCGGTTAAAGTGCACCATTTTCAACAGATAAGTACGTAGGCATACCCGTATAAACCCAGACATAATTCAATCGGAAAAGATTCTAATCAAAGGTGAACCAAAGTTTACGAATCGTGTTTTCAATCTGAGGATGAATTATTGTGCTCATGGTAGGCTTAGTCCACGTTGCAATTAAACTTCTTGTATTACAATATGGCGGATTGCGCTAGTTAGATAGGGCCTAGGCCTATAAGTATAATAGCGACAATAAAGCTGTCTCCTAATTACTACACCTGCTGCGATTGCCTCCTTTACATTATAAACCGCTTGACGTCATAATCACGAATATGACGTCATCGCAAAATGACGCAATAATCAATTTTGTCCATTCGATTAATTTCATCCGATCACTGCGCAGAAGTAGACGCAGAAGACGACGAAATATGTAGATAAAGATGACAAAAACGACGACAAAAACGACGAAAGTCGATGAAGATGATGAAGAAGATGACGAAGAACCAGTTCCTGAACTGAGCGGCAGACGATCAACGAAGTGAAACCGATATTATTCGAATATCGAATGACAGAAATATATCATCGTCGTCATTTCAAAGACCGAAAATAAGTAAGTTTCAAGAGGTGTTACTATAGCAACAAAATGGCCGACAGTCAGACTGTAGAGAGACGAGTTTATGACAAACCGAAACAGGACATATGCAGATAATCGATAGACCTACATGTAGGCCCTACATAGGCTAGTATAGGACGACAGCCAAATGCAGACTACAGGCTTATATTTTGCCAGATTTTTTCCACTGTCTATAGTATACGTCGTGTCTGTCTGTAATCTTCTGTTCCAAGTCAAGTAGCGCAGCCAGCAAAGTTGCGTCATTTCATGGAGGTTTAATTTGACATCAAAAATATTTAGAACCTGTTTTAGACCTAGGCCTACGTAGTAGTAATTACGTAGTCATTTCTATGCAATGAAGAATGAAGCGCATTATGACGTATTTATTATTAAGAGACTTAATAGATTCCATAGAATTATAGGGGACTGCATGCTTTGTGACAATTCATGCAGGCATTGCTTATTTTATTTTATTTTATTTAGAAACCATTCTGAAGAAAGACGAAAAATACAAGAAGACGAATGATTGTCGGCTCTGAAGTTGTTTGAAGTGCAAGAACGAATACGCAAATGTAAGTGATTTAAGTTCATTAACATTTATGGGTTGATTGGTCTCAAAATTGTGGTCCCACTTTTTAGATTAGGCCTATGTTGGATCAATTATCTGACAAACGATCGAGGCACGCCAGCAGGATATATGAATACTATTTAATTCTCTATGGTCTAATTTTAGTATCAGAATTTCAGAAACCAGCATATAATATACAGTAGGCCTATATTTGAACAGTATCTAATGGCACTAATTCTCACCCTAACCGAAATCACGACGCCTAACCTCAGCCCTAACCGACACTCACGACGCCTAACCTGACCAAAACCGACCATTAGCCTACTAGGCCTATGCCTAACCTGAACCTTACCGACACTTAATTGGGTCCCCGACACTGAAATTGAATGTTACTAGATATAGCAAGGCCGTAGCCAGGATATTTGATTTGGGGGGGGGGGGGTGTTTCTTCAGTTTCCCGAAAAAACTGCAGGATGACCTTTTTTAGTCATCCGACCGAAATCTTCAGAGAATGTCAACAATTCATTCCATTTTTTAACATTTTTCATTTCGGGGGGTGTTTTCATGGTTTTATTTCATGGTTTTTACGTCATGTGCAAGTAAATGCCTTCTATTATTTTTTACTTTTTCAATTTCGGGGGGTGTTCAAACACCCAAAACATCTCCCTAGCTACGGCCTTGAAATATATATGCCTATCTATCATAACATGCATTAATTATCTTCTCGGATTTCTGTGTTGCGTCAGGAATCGCCACAGTGCTGCATGAGAGACATGAGGGGAATGGCATGAGGGGAATGGCATGAGGGGGAATGGATGAGTGATGTTTGTGTGGCTCTGTGTTGTTGTTGTTGTTGTTGTTGTTGTTGTTGTGTGTTTGTAGTTTATTTGTGTTAGTACCTGCCGGGCCTCTGGCGTGGTGTAAAACCCCGTAAGCTCCTCGCAAAGGCAGGAGGGCCTCTGGCGCGGATTAGGCTAATATCCCGCAAGCCCACTATTATTAATTTTAAATTTATTATTTTATTTTTGTGGTGTGCGTTGTTGAGCCGAGGGATGAGAAGGGGGATGGATGAAGGGGTGGATTGATTAGAAAGAAGTGGTGGACGATGGAGGAGCCAGATCGCAGTGGGTCGTCTAAACACAGCGGCCTCAAGAGAAAGACAAACTCAACTCAATCAATCGACAACGAGGCAAAAGAAACTCTTCGTCACGAGACTCACACAGCAATAGACTTGCTGCAAATGGAATCAATTAACAGTGTTGCAGTGGACTTTAAAATAAAAAAATTTAAAATCCAATTAATTGTCTTTTCTGTGTCGTCGCTGTCGTGTCTTTCTGCCTATTCTCGATTTTAGCTGTCGCCTGTCATCGTGCAACTATAGCCTATTGATTGATTGATTGACTGACTGACTGACTGATTGATTGACTGATTGATTGTTTGACTGACAAATTGATTGATTGATTGACTGATTGATTAATTGATTGATTGACTGATTGATTGATTGATTGATTGATTGATTGATTGATTGATTGATTATACCAAAGTTGGTTAGCAAGGATATAATTATAATTATAGGCCTAAGAAGTTTCCGAAGTTCTAATAAGCAGTTTGCCAAATCTCTAGGCTACACCTAGGTTTACTACTAATATACTCACTGTGAGAATTGTGGAAAAATAACTGGGGGTTGGACTATGATCGACTTGGAATTGAGGTGTGAAAATAGACTTTACATGTAGGCCTACTGTGAGCTTTAAAAGAAAGGCTAGGCCGGGTGGCTGGAACCCTTAGCCCCCGACAATTCTCACCCTGCTAATAGGATAGGCCTATGCTGATCTTTGACTTCAATTCCATACAGTGGCGTAGCTACCATGTGTGCAATGTGTGCAAAGCACACGGGCCCACGACCTCCAGGGGCCCACACAGATTGCTAAATTATTTATTTATTATAGGCATTCCTAATTAGCAATTAGTATTTCACATTTTTAGTTGTGGTTTTTGTGAACACACTTGCATTAGTCTACTTCGTTACTTTAGACTTTTGTCTCCTGTCAAACGCCTTGCTGGTGACAGGCAAAACTATACTGAGTCCGAACTCCAATATTAATATTATGTTTTCGTCTCGAGTCGAGACTGCAGTCACATTGCAAGGTGACATTAGTGTACATGTAGGCTATGTGAACGATAATAAAGAATAGGCTAGGTCAAATAAGCTCATAGTTTTAATCTGAGAACATGAAGGAATCATATAGGGCCTACCGCCATAAGATTTTAATCTCGCTGCTTCGCTTCCCTATGCAGAGGGTATAAGGGCGTGCCTGTGCTATCTAGGATAGGTGTGATTATGTCAGTCTATATGTCACATTCGTGTATTGTAATTAAACGGTGCGCTGCAGAAACCTCATACGTCTCACAGGCATGTTCGTGTATTCCGGTAGGCCTACTTTGCTGGATTTGGTAAAGGTAGTGATCTGACATCTCCTTCAACATGCAGGTTGATAATTGCCGGGAAGTTTGAAGTGGTTCAACCCTCTCTAGTCTTTCAGAGGTTCACGAGGTTGTCTTCTTTTCAGTTTTTCACGACCAAACTCCACGTGGATCATAGTCTGACCCTCAGTTATTTTTCTACAATTCTCAAACTGCTCTCAATTCCTTTCAGCTCTCACCCCAAAATCAGAGAGAGACCAAAATTGAGCAGGATCAGGGTCATAGGAATCACTTAGTTTATTTACCCCAATTTTTTCACTTGTAAGGAGCACTGCTGAACTTATTTTTAGGTAGGCCTATTTATTTTTATTTAGGCCTATGACAAATTGATTATTGTATCGTTCTTTTGGTGTGCAAATTGCAAATCATGGACCAGAATTGATACCTGATTGACATTTTTTGCTGAACAAAATGCTAGAAAGAAAACTCTATGATGCCATGACACCGTTTTAAGTAGGTCTACTAATAATAAGTGGATAAGTATAGGCCTACAACGTGATAGATTTTAAATTTCGACTCAAAAATCACTGCAGTTATTATACTTTAATTCATCTGTCTTATTCGTGCCACATTCATGTTTATTCTGTGAGTTGTAGACTTATTGCATGAGTTAGGTATAGCCTAATAGCAAACACGCCATTGATTAGTTTTTGTGTGATCTTAATTGCGAGAACGCGAAGATATCGGCCCTACAAGACCAAGCAGGGGCCCATGCGGAACCTCTGCACACGGGCCCACGAAAAGCTAGCTACGCCACTGATTCCATAGCCTACTGAGAGGATCAATACGAGCAATTATAGCCTAGGCATACTTCATTGGCCGTAACCGAACAGTAAAAGAGCTAAAAATAATTATTGGCCCAAATGCCTATATGAAATATGCCAATGCCGAAGACGATAAATTACCTGCAGTCTCCGTAGTCGCAACTATAGGCCGACCTCATTCTTGGTGTCAGTTCTGGAGATCTAGGCCTACGTACTATAGTACGTAGGCCTAGATCTCAGTCAGTAGACGTCAACTCCTAATTAATATGATCATTTCACTCGATCGTATATATATATATAGTCTGGCATACATGCAGGTCAAGTGAGATCGAAAGCATGCAGTAGGCCTATCAGTAATTTAGTGCTTTCTTAGGCCTATGCACTTATTGTATTTACAATAGGCCTAAGTGTAACTTTCTAACTAAATCGTAAACAACGATATTTCTGCGTAGCTCTAGGCCTAGGCTATATCCTATAGTAGGCCTAATTAAGATTTATGTCTTATGTCATTCGCGTTCTTGTGAATGCACACTGTAACCAGTTGCGGCCTGTAAACTGGATTGTTTCAATAAAGAATACATTATTAAGTGATGCTATGAATTTATTAAGGTCTTCATTTTATCATCATGCGACTTTTGGGTGACTTTTTGACGTGATCTCGGGGGAAAGCATTTCCGAAATCAGACAACTTAGACCATAGACATCATATATTAAATGTAAGATGTCTATGTTCTACCATAGAATCGGCAGTCTAAGTAAATGTAAGGTGTCTATGCATAGACATCATAATTAATTAGTAACTCGTATTATCGGCTAGTACAATGTCGGCGGTTGCTCGATTACGGCCGATATTCACTCTTCCAAAGGTCAAGCACACGGCTTCTATCATCTTTCTGCATGGTTCAGGTACATCAAAAATGCATTAGACGTTTACCGACAATAATTCTTACTATGCGTTCAGTGCAAAGATTTGCAATCCACACTGCGTGGTGAAATTAAAGTAATCGCCACTTCACTTCCATAATTTTCCTTAGATTACTGCAATTGCTTTTGCTCAACGTTGAATCAACCATTTTGGTAGCTTTGTGAGACATGAATTCATATTAAACTGATGAATGATGATTAGAGTTAGGTTTCTGGTCAATCAACTAAAATTATCAAGTGCTGTTTGATTCCTCTATAATATGTGCAGGGGACAGTGGAATTGGTGTCAAGGACTGGTTGACTTCAGCGGCTAATGGCAAATTCTGCTTTCCCCATATACGCGTCTTGTATCCAACTGCTCCTGCCAGGTAATAAAAATTTGTACACCAGAGCCCATCTACAGTAAAGGATGACTGGAATTTTTGTTAGCAGTTTCGGTCCTGGAGTTGTTATCTGGTCTTGTTTATAAGAATAGTTTCAGTCAATCGTGCATTGCAGGCTTGCCTGTTCTGTTAGTAGTTAAGATTTGTCTTCTGTCATCTGTGTTCTTGTGAATTACAAGTTTCAATTGCGTAACTGTACACTGTTAACCGGTTGGGTCTTAACCGGATTATCACTGAATTCAGCCAATGCACTGAATTTGGTAGTTTCAGCCATTTTCAGAGTTACCATTTTAAGAACTGCCTGTTATTGAATTTTGGACCTGCTCTACATCCAGAACTGTTCAGCTGCCATTGAAATAAAATCATAATTTTTAATGATTTGAAATCATGTTGTTGGCAGCTTCTACGCTGTAACTCATAATTCATATTTGACACCTTCAAGGTCACCTACAAGAAGTTCCATATACATTTTTTCTGACCAATCAAACTGTGACACTGATATTTCAGCAAGGTCAAACCAGCTTAGATACAACTATTTATTTTATATTTTATATCTATTTAACTTATTGAATAACATTATTAAGTTGATCTGTTGCACCTGGTTCATTAACTGTCTGTTTTAGGCCATATTCTGCAATGAATGGTCTCCCAGCAAATGTTTGGTTTGATCGTAAAAAAATCTCTCCATTTGTTGACGAAGACTTGGATGGCCTCGAAGACATGTGCGAACTAGTGAGGGAACTAGTAGATGTTGAAGTCAATAACGGAATTCCAAGACAACGAATTGTGATCGGTATTGTAGTTCACTGATACATTTATTTAATTCATTAAGCGTAACAAGTAAAAAATATTGTTTTGTAGTCAGGGCTGTTTTTAAGGAATTTTTAGAGCTGCACAATTTCTTCTTTCCTTTCCCATCATCCATGGTAAATTACTTTCAATCGGAGAACAATGACCTTTTTTACTAGTTTTAATTGTACAGAAGTGCTTCTACAACTGCACAAATCCATTTAGAACTGCACACTTTGTGTACAACTGCACGTTAAAAAAGCCCTGTTTGTAGTTTTTTAAGTGTTAAAGTACTTTTTGTGCTTTTGAGAAATTCTTATGAAAGTTGCTGACCAGTGTGTTGATTCACATATAATTTGGATTTGAATCCACCATCACTTTCTCGAGTTGTAGCAAACCAAAAAGAAACCATCACCTTTCTCATGACTCAAAAGTTATGGTTTATAATGTTGAAATCAATCAAACATTTGAAATCAAAAATCAATTTTTGCTCTAGGCCGCATAATTTTAAACTCCCAAACAAGGATGATAGAAACTTTATAGCAAGGGTTGTATACAGAAAAGTGACAAAGAAATCTTTATCTTATGAGAAGAATGTTGGCCTTATACCTTTACAACAATTTTATTTTTTGTATAATCTGTATCTGGTTGCGGCTTGACATTTAAATTTTCAATAAATGAAGATCCTACCTTGATGGTTTCATCATCATAATTTTCTGCATATTATTTCCATGATATTGTCCATTAACTTCTCTTGTTTTCTAGTTTGTTAACAAAATTTCTTTCCTGTCATCAGGTGGGTTTTCGATGGGTGCTGCTCTGGCTATGCACTGTGGTTTTCGCTTCTGTCCAGATGTTGCTGGTATCTTTGCACTTTCCGGTTTCCTTAACGAGAACTCGATTGTTTACAAGGTAAGCGAGGTTCAATACACATATATGTTAATAATTTTTTATGTCTTCGAAGCTATTGGATCTTTAGTGGGAAGCACTTGTAAGGGCATGGATGTCTTAGGGTGGCATACAAATTGTCACTGTTATCATTATTGTAAACACTATCATGCAGGATGGCCCTAAAAAAAGCAAAGCAGTGGAAAGCAAAGAACTTTTCCCTTCGTTTTTGAACAGTAACAATGTAGCCTTTTGCCGTGTTTTTAGATCACGTCAACTAGAATATACACTATTATAAAGGGGTCATCTATATATGATACTACAATGAGGGGGTGGGGTGATTGCTGACAAGGGGACAAGATGTTTAAGCCTAATGCAGACGTCCATATCTGATGTGTACATGATCAAGGTACCCCACAACAGTGTTGCAAGATAACAGAGTAGCCTAATCTGGGTCTTGGTACACTGTTGTAATGCAGGCACCTCCAAAGGAGGAATATTAAGGCAATGGCCAAATACGAACAAGGCTGGGATCCAAATTAAGTTGTGTGTACTTCTTTTATGGATGAACCTAAAATTAAGGTGTACATGTATACAAATGAATGATTTACGGAAGGTACAATTAGAGAGGATAAAATTCTAGATAAGAATTAATTACGCATGATGAATATAACCAAAGTTTTAACGGAAATAATGACTATATACTGTCCCAGATGAGTGTTGAGTGTTTTGGTGTGAATTGCAACAGGCTTAAAATGATGTAATTTAAGATGCTGATACTATAAAGATGCGGACATGAAAAACTTGACCACATTGTCGTATTTGGTTTCAGACAATAAAGGAAGCAAGAGATCAGTCATTTCCTCAGCTTTTTCAGGCACATGGAAATGATGACATGCTGATTAGCACCGATTGGGCTGTTAGCACCAACCAAAATCTGTCAGCGCTTGGAATTAAAACAAAGTTTAAGATATATCCTGACGTCCCTCATTCACTGGACAGAGACGAAATTTACGATCTTATTAAGTGGATTAACGAGGTCTTGCCAGACAATTTATAGGCACATGCAGGCTGAGTTGCTGACTTTCGTTAGGAATACCGTAACTTGTTTTAGTGCCCGTTAAATCTAACTGATCAATACTCAAAGGAAGGTGAAACTACATCATGCTCGAATCAAAACAAACAAGTTGAATCCATTGCATCCAAGTTCCAAGATGACTTGAAGACTTTAAACTTTATCATTTAATGGTGTAAGCATTCTGTAGTTGGTAAAGGATCTGTTTACTACAGCAGATGATATGACTACTAGTCATCCAATTTTAGGACATCTTGATTGCTGAACGTTGCTTTCAACGCGTTATGTGATGTTTAACTCGCAAGGGACTGCGACTACCGCAATGCAGCTTCCAAATAGCAAATAAGGTGACCTAATGACCTATCTCTAACAGCAAGATCTTACAAACAATCATACATGTTAGCTATTTTCACGTTGAGCAAAACTGGCAGACATTAATTTTCATTCAACCGGTGCAAAAGTCCGATAAAAACTGTTAAGCGATGTAAATTTTGCTGCATAGTTTGTGTTCAATGTTATCATTGCGTTCAAGAAAATTGACGAATACATTTCGCTGACATGATCTCATTGACGATGACGTGTGAAACTTGTTTTACATGTATTGCATTGTATGCGTATGCTCTTATGGTGAATTTTATGTAAATATTTTGTTGTTGTAGTTCTTTTACATATGTGAAAAGAATACTAACACTCTTTAGACAAATACAAAACTGAAGAAGCATTGAAGTTATGTTGAACATTGAAGGTTTTACTCAGGGCTGAAAGTGGTTTGGAAAAGTTGCCGGGTCTGACTTTGGCAGACGAACACGCCTTTGAACTGTAAGTTTTTCTGACGTTTTTTTTAGTCATTTGCCCATAATTACCCAAAATCATACCATTTTTGCCTAGTTTTGACACCTGGCGACAGTTTTTGCGACCCTGCTGAGACCTGGCAACATCAGGTCTCAAGAATTGATGCCGGGTCGCAGACCTGGACCGACCCGGCTCACTTTCAGCCCTGGTTTTACTACACATTAGATTTAATGCGTGCTTCAGTGCACGGTACAGGTTGGGGGTTAAAATCTCCGCCAGGGCAGAAATTTGTGTTCAGATTTCTGTTGCACTTGTATGCTCCTTAGCCTACTCAGCTATGATGAGTACACCGACTTTACACTGTCGGTGGAGAGAGTGATGGTGAGGGAGAGGACTGACCACCCGCCCTCGTATACCGAGGCTAAGGAAATGAAGCGGCTAGCACTTAATACTCATGGCTGCTAAAGGCAGGGGCGGATCCAGGGGGGCCAATCCGGCCATGGCCCCTCATTTAGAAAATTATTTATTTCTCACCAGCCATTTTGGCGTGGAAAGTGGACCCCATCAGTTCGGCAGACCTTTAAAGGAGCAGTCTATGATGACTAAAAAAAGGTCATCAACTTTTTTGGACAGGGAAAATGGTATGGTTTTTCTGGGAAATGGTCTCTTTTTTTGCCCGAAATTTTTGCCAAATGACTTAAAAAAAGGTCATCAACTTTTTTGGCGGATAAAATGGTATATTATTTTCCGTGAGAATTGGACAAACGACTAAAACCAAAAAAGGTCATCAGATTTTCCTGCGGCTAAAGATGAAATTCTTCCTTGCCCAAGACCGAAAAATTTGGCTCCCCCCTTCGAAACGTTCTGGATCCGCCACTGGCTAAAGGGACCGCTCTTCTTCAGTCACAATAATTAATCTCTAGTAAAATCAATGCAGAATAGCTAGAAAAATAATGATCACTGTCACAACAAGTATTACATCTGACTTCTGGTAAGTATCATGAAGTATCAAAGTATGGCACGAGACATTTACAGCGACTTAAATCACAGTCAATTACGCATACAAGTGTACAAAATATACAAGTGTACAAAATATACAAGTTTAAAAAAATATAAATGAATGTAGAAATATAATCTAATCTTGTAAAAATTAAGCAACTCAGCCTAGTATTGTCCTATCAATGCCCTCATGTAAATACCATAATGTACATCATTATCATAAAAAATCACAGTATATTACCGGTACGTTAGTACAAGAATCGTAAAAAATGTAACTAGAATCTTAAATGAACGCAATTGCATAGGTCCTGTTCCCCGTTGTGGGTTCTCCAGCTTTCAAAGACTAGTGTTGTGAGCCTCACTCTCAATTGACTGCATCACCCATGCGCTTCCTTCCATCTGATTGATTCCATCCCCCCTTCCTCCTTGTCCACTGAGGCACAGCTCCATCTGGTGGAACTGCCGCAGATTTGAACAGTGGCCAACGCTGAGCAGAGTTATTCCAAGCTGTGCACACTGTTCATAGAGCGTCTGCTGCAAGTGACTGCTCACTTGACTGGTTGCTTCGTCCAGCACTACAATTAGTCAACCAGTTAAGCAATCAACAATACCCATATTTTTTTATTTGAAAAATAGCAATTCTTTCTTAATTGACAAGTCAAAACCAAATAGGTGAAAATTACAAAGGTTATGCTACAAATATATCCATCCCCTCCTCCAACTTACCTACTTGATCTTTGTTGGCCTGTGTCAAGTAATCGGACTGGTCGGTCCCTACGCTCGGTTGATAGGGGAGTGCTCTTGGTCCCGTTTGCTCATAAATCCATCATGCAGAGTCGTGCTTTTTCTGTGGTTGGCCCAGTGATATGGAATGCCCTCCCACTTGAGCTGCACCTGTTCCCTAGACCACTTTCTGACACGATCTATAAGCACTTAAAAACTTCTGTTTGGCTGTGCTGGAGTCGGGAGCGCCTCTGAGTAGTTTCCTTGAAGAGGCGCTATATAAATACTTGAATGAATGAACATCTATAAGCAAGGTGCTTTCTTGGTTGTAGGTACATCTGTTTGGAATAGTCTCCCATAATCCCATTGGAGATATGCTTCTTACCCAGGATTGACTCAGTGTTTTACAGGCTCCTTAAAACCTATTTGTATCACTGTGGTTGGACTGGGAGCGCCTCCGGGTGGGTCTCGTGAAAGGGTGCTATATAAATTCTTGAAGTGAATGAATGGATGTTTGAAAACTGCATTCAAGAGTAAAACCTATGAGCCTACGCAAGAAGTTGTTGTGACATGTACCTGCAAAACGAGGTCGATGGTAGAACAGACGAACGAAACTAATTCGCTGAATTTCCCCGGGTGACAAAACATCATACCTACACATAAAATTTCATGTTCTGATTTAAAGTGATTCAAAGAAAAAAGGTTTTTAATATTGTAATTGTAATTTTAACATTTATATAGCGCCGCTCACAGATTCAGTGGCGCTCCCGACCCAAGCTAGTGCTCCCGCTAACAAATAGTATAGTCTTCAGGCGTTTACGAAACAGGGGAATAAGGGGTTGTTCATATAATTACGTATGCACGGAGAGTCACAGGATTTAGGTGATTTGCATACTGGTGTGTACCAGAGGAGAGTGTCTCGGCAAAACGTATATATGCAAAGCCAATGTCTAAATATGACGTCCACATTACCCTATCTTAAACTTTTTTTGGACAATGTATTTATTTATTATTTTTTTCTGAGCCAAACAAACATAATACAATTATGGCAGTGAACATAATATTTTAACATAATTTGGTTAAGAAGGGGAGACCCAGAAGAGATGGACAATCCCGCTAATAGGGCCACCCATTAATCATGTAAAATAAAATATAAAATTATAATAGCACATGGCACCACATTAAAATTCACTATTTATAACTTTGTATTATCCTATGGCCGTCCGCTGGCATTTGACTACCGTTACATTACAGTTTGAGATGTGGGTTTGGAGAAAGATGGAGAAAATTAGTTGGACAAAGCATGTTACGAACGAGGAAGTGCTGACGATGGTAGAAGAGAAAAGATCTCTGCTAGATGCAATAAAGACAAGACAAAAGAATTGGGTAGGACATTTGCTGCGAGGAAACTCACTGCAGAAAGAAATAATTGAAGGAAGATTGGAGGGGAAAAGGTGCAGAGGAAGACCTAGACAAAAACTGCTGGACGGGATGATGGAGAAGGGTTACAGAGAACTTAAGGACATGGCACAACACCGTGAAAGATGGAGACATTGGACATTTGAACCTGCCACTTGGCAGAGAACCTAAAGAAGACATTACAGTTGTATTCTGTTCAGATCTAAACAATAAACCATAACAGTCAACAAAATTTAGCTAAAAAATACGATGTTTAACAAAATGGCCCCTAACCAGCGGCGCCCGCAGGCGTACGCACTTACGCAAGTGCGTACAGCAGCGGCGCCCGCAGACGTACGCACATAGGTAAGTGCGTACACAGCGCGATGACCCAAAAGGTATGTTTTTGGGAAATTCTAGGTTAATGACTAAAAAAAAAAAAAAAAAAAAGGTCATCAGTTTTTTCGGCGGATAGAAAAGGTATGTTTTTGGGAAATTATAGGTTGATGACTAAAAAAAAGTCAGCATTTTTTTCGGCAACCTAACGAAAATTTTTCCCTGTTCGCCCCTCCATCGAAAATTTCTGTGCGTACAAGAAAAAAATCCTGCGGGCGCCGCTGCCCCTAACCCTTTTGGCAGACTGATGAATTGGCTCTTAATTATATACCTGCAGGTATCATCTGAGGTATGTTTGTCCATACTTTCTGGTAGAATTTTAAGTAACAATCATTTACCCGTATAGTGAATACTTTATTCAAAATGAATGTTTTCTTCAAATGCCCACGTACCAGTTCCAGTTAAGTGGAAAGTCCAGTGACTTGGCTCTTTCAAGGAGGTTATTCAGTCCTGCTATCTTTAAGAACTCAACAAGCTCCTTCTCTCTCCCAGCTGAAATAACATTCATCATTACAGGTAAATTCATTATAAATGAACTTATTGTAGGGGAGACTTGGCACCCTTGATACTAATTTTCAATTTTTTTCAATTAAGAAAAAATTACACTGAATTTCAAATTAATTTCTGGTTTAATTCAAAGAAATATATTTCATTTATTAAATGGTGCAAAGTACTTTTGTGCAAAACTATCACGAAAGAAGTTATTAGACTAAAACTGTGTGCACCTCAATAGTATCAAGGGTGCCTATAGGTTGGCACCCTTGATGCTATGCATGGGCACCCTTGATACTAATAATATAAACACCAAACACACACTATTTTTAAGTAATAAAGTCTATTTAAACACTTATTGCAATAAAATTTCAATACTGAACATTATAGCAAACCATAGAGTCTATATGAAATCAGTTGTTAGTGCTGAAATCGTTAGCGAAAAAGTATCAAATCCAGTTACATAGTCCTATTTATTGTAGCCAGATTAGCTTGTAATCACTGCATAATAGTCATTTTATAACTCCTGAATTTTCAGAGAAGACTGTTGCATGACTAATTAAATGATTTATGTCTTCAACATTGCATGCCGATGGATGTGATTCTGTAAATCTGATAACACTCATTGCATTGTCATCACCGTAGGTTTGATGCTGTGGTTGAAGAAGTGTCACCTGTTGCTTGATTAGTGGACACTGTATAGTGTATTTACTGCAGTCAGACCCTGGCCGGTTATCACTTCCGAAAATCCAGTCAAACGAATTGTGGAAGAATTTAGTTTAGTTTTTTGTACATATCGTCTCAACGTCATAGCGTTTATTCCAGTTTCTTTAGCGACTCTGTAAATGGTTTTTCCTTGAAGAACTGCAGCTACAGTGTCTTTCATCTTTTGCACAGGAACCTGGCGTCTTGGTAATCTTGTTGTATTCCTTTTCTTGTGATAAGGCATACTGAATTGTTGCAATATAAATTATATAGAAAATATATAAAATTAATATTCATTGATTTGCCGTATATTGCGCTGTAGAATAAAAGTATCAAGTGAAAATTGATTTAATTTTTTGCAAGTTTATAGCATTTGCCTACTAAAGCAGCAAACTATTGATAAATTGCAGGTTAGCCCTACACATCTCAACTTTCATAATACAAGACAATAGGATCTACATGATTTTCATTGGGTTTAATAAGCCAAGGCACCCTTGATACTAGTATCAAGGGTGCCTCAAGGCACCCTTGATACTAGTATCAAGGGTGCCTCACCTCGGTGATATCAAGGGTGCCTTCGGCCTATCATTTTACAAAATAATTCGCATTATTTGACATGAAGCAGCCACGATGTTTTAAAAATGTCCACTAAATACCGGAATGAGTTCTTTTCCAAATAATATCAATGACATTGAGAATTACGTAAGTATATCTTAAGAATCGGATTCGTAAAAGCGGTGAAAAAAATACTTTTTACCTTCAAAATCCACTTTATGCGATAAAACTTCAACGACAGCGACCACTCACGTCAAAACACAGGAAATAGTTCAAGATGATTTTCTGAATACGCTGGTACCCTGCTTGCTTATATTATGTAAGTAAGTAAACAGATAATCACTTAGTATCAAGGGTGCCTTAGTATCAAGGGTGCCAAGTCTCCCCTAGTATAACAACTTGGTGCAATATATTGTATGATAAGCAAATACCTTTGTCACGTTATCACTAGATAGTAGTAGATAATCCCTGTGAAATATACTGACTAAGTGATACATGGTGGTGTTTCGAACGCCACTACATAACGTAGGATCTTACTTTTGTTAAATCATTATCGATCCAACATTTGAGGTTATAATTATTGTGAATTTGCTATTTTTTCTCTGTTCATAGACAATCAGTCAGTTCCCATTAGTTTAATAATTTAAAGAAAGATAGCAGTTCAATAATCAATTCACATATCCTTGCATCTTCAAGTGTATGATAGTAGCCTATCTATGGCTCTAAGATGTCTAGGTTATCTTACTGATACCAGCATCATTGAACTAGTAACTAATTTTTCTGAATTTTATGGTCTAACAAAACTCCCGTCCAAAGAGCTATCCTCTTGTGTCTGTAGTTGCTGCACTTGAATCATTTCACTGTTCCTTCCCAACAGCCATCATCTTCTGAAGATCTGGCTTTAGGTTGATTTCAATTCTCAGATACCTTTGAAGCATTCTGCTGAATGCGTTGATTCCGCTTTTCTCTCATGCGAAATTGTTTGTTTGTCTCAATTTGTTCAACTACTAATTCGCTAGGCTCAGACTTGAATCGTTTTGACAAGTTCACCAACAAAGATCCTTGATCACTGAGCTAAACTTCCACCCACAGTAATTCGTCACAACTTGTATGCCACTACAACAGTATTTTGCCTTCGTCAGCCAACTGTCCTACATGGTAATCTGCCTCCTGCAACATGCCTTCAGCTGAGCAGACGACGTGGTCCAAGAAATCCAAATACCATAAAACTTATCTAATATTTTATCACCTGCTGGCAATTGATACTGTTAATTAATCACTTGATCCATGCACTAATCTAACATTACTACAGCTTGTGTAATGCCTTACACACTACAAAGTGCACATTAACAAAACCTCATCTACATAATTATGCATATATTTAAAGGATGAATTACAATTACATGAAGGAGGACACAGTAGCAGTGCCCAACCTGTATAAGAGAGAATGGGTTTGAGTCATGGAAATTTCTTTGTATGGACCTTGAGCAACACCTACATGCACAACTGCCAGTCGATTTACACCTTTCATTAGAACGAGAAACTTAATACGGAATTTATACAATATTGCATACAAATTTCAATGGGTTTCAGTTCATTGTTAAGTTACTTTCATTGAACATTTTACGTAATTCTGCAGGGAAGACTCACCCGACAAGATTTCCTCACTTTCTGGAAACGTGATCTGTCGTTAGAAACAAAAAAAATTATGTAATTAACTCGAGTTCTCACAAGATTTAATTAGAAATGAAGCTAAGTTTTCATATGCATATTACCAAGATTTAACCTAGCATACCTTAGGCCATCTAAAAAACATCTCCAATGATATAAGAGTTATTATAAGACCAATCACAGCCACAATGGCTTGAATAATCACCTTAGAAATGGAGCTAAGTTCTACACCTGTAGACTGTCGACAAGAGTTAACCCAGCACCTTTTATTTAAGGAATTTTTAAAATGAAATTAAGCCAATCCTTACAAATTGCAAAGCCAGAGATTTTCATCATCCATTAATTAACCTAAATGACTAGTTGAAATGGCTTGAATATCTAACCTATCCTTTCTTCCCTTTTTCTTCATTTTTATCACATACAAAGATCCTACATCCAATGCAGTACTGTATGCCACATAATAAAAATATCAACTACACTGAACTCAATGACCCATACACAACTGCAACACACCTATGCCCAGGGCTTAAAGTGTGCCTGAACGGTCCAGGCACTTATCTTAAAATCTGGACACATCCTGCCACTTATTATTTTGACCCACACAGCAGGGAAAGGTAATGAGCGTCCAGGCACTTCTTTTTCTACAATTTAGGCACTAACTACCGGTATACCATCACCATCATCATTATTGCATCTAAATGTTATTTAATATAATACAATAAAAGAAACCTGTTGTCTGAGACTGCCATTAGTCAGATAGGGTTTCTGAGGCAGGAAGAACACTTCAGAATAACGACGTGCAATTGCGCGATGAATCACACCTAATGAATGATTAAAAAGTCATTTGATCACTGAATTGACAAAATAAATCAAAAACAAAATGTCTGAACATCACTAGAACTAATCTGCATTAGCCAACATCAAAATGCAGTAGCAGTAGTTGTGGTAGTTGTGTAACATGCAGCAAAGATCATCCAAAGGACAAAATTGAATTTCAAGTTGGCCTTGAAGCACTGAAGAAAGAGCAATTTTTCTGCCAACATCAGAATGAAATGCAGCGCTGTCAAGTTAAAAACTGAGAACAGATGGTTTCAAAATTAAGGGCTTAACTCTTGCTGGGATAACTCTTGAAGAAGAGAAGCCTGTTATGTATGCAGGTGCACCTGTTATAGCGCCCTTCAAAATATATCTACTAGGAGGCGCTCACTACTACAGCGCATACACTACATCGAAGTTTCACGCTGAAGCACTGAGCAATTGTGAGTGCAGGACTTGCCCAAGATCCTATGCATTGGCTTGAGGTGGATTTGAACCTGCAACCCGGCTTCAAGGCAACGAACATACCCACTACACCACCATGCCCCATGTTAATTATGAGAATTACCAATACTGCTCAGACTAATTATTCCTATTAACAGCTAAAACATACATAAATAGAACCAATTTTTGAATATGAATATAAGTAATTAAAACATAATGGCAAGTAATCATATCTGTCATTAATATCCGTAGTCGAGTCATGCTTAATCCTTCACAGTAAGATTAATTTGACTGAGTTAGATGCCTCGAGGAAGAAGATAATGTAATAATAAGAGTAGAGCCACTGAAAAATTGTGCATTTCACATAATACGATCAGGCAACAATGAATTTTTAAAAAACAATCCAGGCCACAGCTAGGACTTACCATCTGCAATTGGCCACAAGCCATCCAACGCTCTCAGCAGTGAGCTCTTTCCACATCCACTGTCTCCGGTTATTAGGACATTAACTCCAGTTTTCAGTTCGAGGGAAAGATCTAAGAACAATTTTTTTAAATCTCAACTACCCGATTTTTCCTTTTTATCAGATAAGCATGTATGTGTAATTATTTCTTTATTTATTTCTCCATTTCTATAGCGCCCCTACAATCTCACTACTCAGAGGTGCTCCCGAATACAGTGCAGACAATGCATCGGAGTTTCACGCCGAAGCACCTGAGCAATTGTGAGTGAAGGACTTGCTCAAGGTCCCTAACGTGGTGGCTTGAGGTGGATTCGAACCTGCATCCCTCCGGCTGCAAGGCAACGAACATACCCACTACACCATCGCGCCCCACAATTAGGCACAGTGCCAACAATGCAAACAGTAGTATTAGCCTTTGGTATGAGACATTTGCTGATAGACCATTAATTAGATAGCTTTGTTTGTAGCACTTTTGACAAGCATTTAAATGATGCTATATTAAGTGCCCTGATACATACAGACATACAAACCTGGGCTGGTATGCACAGGACATGGCATAAGGTAATCACATATAGTGCCTAAACTCGGCTTAGCAATTCCCGATATAGCCATTGGAATGTATCCGTATGCACGAGAAAAAATAGCAACGAGAATAACTAATCTACACATTCCTTGCCCCCGACGATGCATGACGCTTGCTCTTCCCCCCCAATTCAATAGGTTATAACTGAGCGCGCATGCGTGAAAGATATTTATATGCGGTCGGTGCCAGCGTGGGGTAAACAGATTCAGACCTAAAGACGGGCCCCAGGGAAATATCGACGGCTGCCTATTGTTCGCGCTGTCCAGCTAACGTCGGCCGTCTATTGTTCACAATGGGAGTAGCCGGCGTACTCCTTCCTCGGAGTTGGAATAACGTTATACCTAGTTTAGTTCGCTAATCTCAAGCCGTGCATACGGAAATAACCCAGTATTCCTGATTAGGCCAGATTTAAGCCATATACAAGAGTTATGCCCTCATGTGCATACGGGCCCAGATGAACAAACATATTATGTACACATATACAGCAATACTTGCACACAGAAACACTCACACATTTTAAAATAATTTATATAAGCAAGTTCACCGCTATCACTGAATAACAATGCAAATCTTTGAAATGAGAGTATCATCTTAACAGAGAAGATTATCTTTGGCTCCATCAACCTCTTCAAAAGCATTTGTACCAATCAAACATTCTGCCATAACTTAAAAATTGTTCTAAGACTGTTCATCAAAGGACAATTCATTATGAGACTGTTCATCAAAGGACAATTCATTATGAGACTGTTCATCAAAGGACGATTCAACAAAGGACTGTTCATCACGGGCTATTCATGGAGGGACAACAAAGATCTATTGATATAATGACTCATCATCAAGAAACAAATGCATGCACACAAACATAAATACATACACACATAATATACCTTGTACATACATACATAAATACATACATAAACACCTACAAGACCTACCCACATACAAATCTTATATTATAATTCCGAAACTTTCCATATGTTTGTTTGTTTGTACGCTTTTGACTCTTCGTTACAAAATAGGCTCAGAAATGAAACAGCGTCGGTTTACCAAAATTTTTGCAATTCAGCTTTTAATTCACTATAAAACATGAGTTATTAGCGTTTTAAGACAGATTTCATCAATAATCGATCACGCTAAAGCTTTAGTAAAGAGTCTACAGTACGCATGACGTCATCCTTGCCCAGTAATAATTTCCGTAGCGCCCCGAAGGGGCGGGTCACGTTTGGCTTTTTGGGTAAGCAAGGTGGGGTGGAGGGTCGGCGAAAACCCGAAATTTAGCGGTCAACGATGAGTACTACAGTGGAGTAGTGTTTAAAACCCTAAATTTCCCAGGCAATGCCGGGTAACACATCTAGTATATACATAAACACATGTATGTATATACGTATGTATGTATGCATGTATGTATGTACGTACAAGGTATATTATGTGTGTATGTATTTATGTATGTATGTATGCATGTGTGCGCATGTATGTACGCTAGTTTCTTGATAACAGTCTTATAATGAATAGCCTGTAATCAACAGTTTCTTGATGAATCGTCCTTCGATGAATTAATTTGGCTGATGATTAGCCATTTGATGAAAAGTCTGCATACCCTTAAAAATACTAGACTTTCCTAACAAGTACCACTGTACAGATGACAAACCCTTCAGAAGTAGTTGATCACTGCTGGAGGAGAAGGAGGAGGATTTCACTGGTGGAGCCAACGAAATGTTTTCTAATGTGTAGACGGTAGAGGCGGAAAATTTGCTAAATCAACACATAACCACTTTAAAGTCATAATATGCACTTTTAGTAGGATGAATTCAAAGTTAGTCAGTCAGTCAGTCAGCCAGGCGTTCACTCATTCATTCATAAATTTATATAGCCCCTAACTACTGGTATCTAAAGGCCAAGCAAAAGAAGACTAATGCACTTGTCATGTTCCAATGAAGATATCCCTTACAATAGAATGAACCTACCCGGAAGGGGTGGCACCAATGCTTTCATACGGCTCTTCACTGCTGGAAAGGGCCTCAGCCTTTTCCAACAGCTGACCAATTCTGTCAAATAAACAAATCATATTTAAAATTCAAAATCAAATTATAACTGTCAAATAAACATATCATATTTAAAATTCAAAATTTAACACTAGAGCGATGCGCTGCCTTGGCTTTCCACACACATTTAGTGCACACTCGATGCTCATTATTAAAGTGAAATTGATTTCTATTACCCCGGTATAGTTATGCTAAATCAAGCCCTGTCTTTCAAATGAAACAGCAATTTAAAGCACTTTCTAAATATTAAGAAACTGTTTTGAACACAATGGCTGCAAATTAAAAACTGTTTCTACACTGTGGTTCAAATAAAAAGTATGCCAAACTGTTTGCTTCACATAGCTCTAATGCCTGATAATTAATCACACTAAAATGTTCCCAATATTTAGAGAATTGAACCAACAACAAGATTCCAACATAATCATAAATTTGATACGAGTCTTGATCAGTTCAAACATGTCAGACATGTCAGCTTCCGTCAGTTCAGGTGCTGGCTTCTTCTTAAGGCATTTGAGTTTCAGAAGGTCTTAATAGATTATTCGAACAACACTGGACAGATGAATTCCGATTTCTCCGATGCTTAACGTGTTGTTCTATGAGTATTTGGAGCATCATCTTCACTCTGAATAGGATCTCCGACAAGGGCAACGCTTTCTTCAGTGCGTGATGAGTCGATGACCTTCGTCTGCCATGATGACCTTCGTCTGCCACTGGCCCACTACCGATGACGCGGTCAACTTACTCTGTTACCCTAATTTTTCTAGTTTATCTAATCCACTTCTGGACCAATGTTTTCTGGAAACTCTCGTAGAAATTGATGGCTGCTGTAAATTTTTGATTCGTTTGCTGTTGATTCCCTCAACCTTTTATCGTAGGTCAATGTAAATCTTTACTAAAAGTCATTATTACAAAATTGCAACTTTTTCAATGTTTTTCTATAGCCTATAGCAATATCGTCTGCCTTTTTGAGCAGGAAATAAAATTGGAACTCATCAAAATAAAAAAGTAAGTATGTGCACATTTTTATTTTGGAAATATTATTAAGAAAGTGTTAATATTTGTTTGTAAAATTAAAAAAATCGGTAAAGTATGGCTCATCTTTTTGTTGAACCAGAGTGTAGAAGCAGTTTACTGTCCGATTTCTAATGCTTGATTTCAAATTTAAGCTGAATGCATAGCTTACTGGATAAGATAAGACAAAGCAAGCTTAATCTGTATTATCTCATTGTATTGACAGTCACCAGTCTTAAAATCAGCAACTTGCTGGGCAGAGTCTACAGAGCCAAATTCTGCACTGCTGATTAAAACATATTCAAATAAATAAGATGAACTACTGGGTCAACTTTTTTTGTGGGGCACGGAGGTGTAGTGTTTGTTGCCCTGCAGCCGGAAGGTTGCAGGTTCGAATCCACGTCAAGCCGCCTCGTAGGAACCTTGGGCAAGTCCTTCACTTGCAACTGCTCAGCGCTTTGGCGTGAAACTCCGCTTCAGTGTTCCCGCTGTAGTCAGGAGCGCTTCTGAGTAGTAATCTTGAATGGGCGCTATAACAAGTGCACATACAAAAATTTTAGTGTCTAAAGTGCACCAGCTTATTCACGAGCAATTGAATTGGTGCTAAAAAGCTGCACTGTTTACATGTGCTAAAGCAGGATAAACACAGGTAACAGTTTCATATTTGTTACAAAGGAATGAAGTACAAACCGGTGACAAGTGCCAGCAATGTCGGTCACCTCAGGTGCCATGTCAATAAGGCGGGTGAAGCAGCTGATAAGATAGATCGTGACAAAGGCATTCTGACAATAGATGGCCAAAGACAATTGAAGTCATCTTCATGCAAACATTAAATTTTTACCAACAAACTAATTATTAATAGTTTTAACCCAAATAATTAATTTACTTCCAAGCAACTCATCTACAAGTAACACAAGTTAATAAAATGAATATTCAAGCAGGATTTACCAGTAGTTTCTCAAAAGCACAAAAATAGCCTACAGAAAATTTTGGTATAGGAATTGTTTTAAATTTACTATAACAGACAAACCAACCACCTATCAAAATTGAAACAGACCAAGTCAGAGATGTACTTGTATCCCACCATACAAGAGACAGTTTTCACAAATTAAGTAAATAACGAAGTTAATAACAATGTTTTGAAAAGTGATATGTAAATTCCAGAGAGACTCCGAACCTCACTGATGAGAGCACTAAGGTCAGCGGGTGAAAGGTGATCGTACTCTCCTCCAAATATAGGAATGGCGAGAATGATGTAACTGAGAATGCTGCCAAAATATGCAGCCATGTAGATAGAAACTAAACATGAGAAAACACAGAAGAATCAGTCAGTGCAAGATGAACAGAAAACCCACCAATACAAAGCTCCGTAAACTGATTTCTTAATCAATAGTGCAGCTTACAAAAAAACATCACGATATAAGTCACAGTCCAAATTTTGTCCAGTCCTAATCTCAAAATACAAACTAAACTCCTGCAAAACTGTCTGTGCATCACTGCTTGCATGTGTGTGTGTGTGTGCGCGTGCATGCGTGCATCTGTCTGAAAGTAAGTTACCAAATATGAGAGCTTTATGATGCACATGTTTACATTTTACAAAATTGTAATTACAACAAATCATTAATTAACATGTTTCTAATTGCTAAATTGTTTGCCTTTCACCCAGTCCACAAGATGAGAGTAACAATGTTGTAAATTTATGCCTATGCTCCCCCAAAGCATCTCTCAACCCCAAGACCACTCTCAGTACTATATCCATGTCAGTACTATATCCATGTCAGTACTATATCCATGTATGTCGAACACACATAATAAATTACCCAATAACTTAGCACACCATACCTTACCTTACACTTATAATAAATTAATAATACTCAGTCTCAGTACCACAATTACTATTACCATCTTAATTTATGACATGTGTCATCTTCATTCATTCATTCAAAGCATTTATATAGCGCCCATTCAAGAAACTACTCAGAGGCGCTCCCAGCCCAACCACGACCAAAGAAAAAAGACTTGAGAGACTTGCAGAACCCAGCCGGATGAAAAACAAGTAGAGAGCGAAGCGTAACTGGGAGGTCATTCCAGACAGGTCTCATGACCGAGAAAGCACGGCGCTGCCTAATAGCCAAGCGAGTCTGCGGGATCAGAAGCTCTCCCCTAGCCGAAGAGGGAAGCACATGACACGCTGCAATGCCAGATGACAGCAAACTTATCTGATATCACAGGAAGAACCTACTAAGGCATACTAGAGTATATGAACAATAGGAGAAGAGCGCATACAATTGAGCGGAAACTGTTGAATGACAAGACGATGCTGAACACTCAGCAGCCTCTGCAACTTCTCGTCCACCCTCTTCAACTCCACCTGGCCACAGCGCAGAAATGCAGCCGCCTCACAGTTGGATCGGAACATGACATGCTTAAACCTAAGGCAAGAATAGAAGATATACCATCACCCAGTGGTGTAGTCCTAAAAAATGAAGTGGGGGGACGCCTGGAAATTGAAGTGGGAGGACGCCTGGAAATTGAAGTAGAAACTGTAGCAAAAAGTGCAATCTTGCAAGAATTTTGCAAAAAAGTGGGGGGACGGCGTCCCCCCGCGTCCCCGCCCCACTACATCACTGCCATCACCACAAGATAGAACAGGAACAGGTTTGAGTGGTCCAAGTGGCGCATTGGATAACACAATGGCGTGAAGATCAGCGGACCTAAGTTTGAGCCCCGTAGAACAGACGTGCTTTGTAGACTGCTATTAGCGCAACGTATTGCAGGCTGTCTGTTCTGTTAGTAGTTAAGATTGATGCTAATCAGGATTGTTTCATGTAATTATATACCGCATTGTGTCAGTTTGATAAATAAACAAAGACTATTATTACTATACCAACCCACAGCAAAACAAATGTTTCATCAGTTTACTCAATACAGACCGACATCAACTACAGCTGCAGCCAGGCCCGTTTTATGGTCATCGTAGGCCCTAGGCACTTTTGCATATTAATCTATTCGTAGGCCCCTAAAAATGTTCGAAAGTATGGCAAAAGATATCACACAATCGGACTACAAAGAAGGTACACAACGAAAACGGGTGCCAAAACGATTTGATATATAACTGAGATGGGAAAGCAGCTAGACCTATAGCAGCTTACGCAACACTAGATGAAAGATTCAATTTTCTTCTTGACAGAACTTTATCAACTGAAGAAATAGTGATCAGAGCAAGAGCATTAATTGAAATATATCCATGTGATCTAGAAGATGCATTTATTGAAGAATTTCTTTTGTTTTCTCGAATGTTTGCAGACAATAAATCTGTAGCTGAAATGATTAGGTCGCAAACAGCTGACAAGCTGCAGTCTCCAGTTTTCCAAATGTCAATATTGCTTTTCGAATTTATCTTTCTATATTTGGAACAAGTTAATTGTGAAGGTGAACGTTCTTTTTCGAAACTGAAAATTATCAAAAATTACCTTCGGTCAACGATGGGACAGGCACGATTATCCTCCCTTGCATTACTTTCAATTGAAAACGACTTATTGCGAGAAATGACATTTGAAAACGTTATAAGCGATTTCGCGAATGCAAGGAGCCGCAAAGTTAACATAATAATTATAGCTTAGCCAGTGTTACTGTTTCATTAGTTAACTCTAGACTTTAAAAAGTTAGCTCGTTAAAATAAAATTTGCAAGGTTTTGTTTTCTGTTTGTTTTTTCCGGTCATTGACCAATCACTGCATTTATTTTTTAATATATTTTTTCAGGATTTCGTAGGCCCCTGGTAAGTTCGTAGGCCCTAGGCACAGTGCCTACTGTGCCTACTGGATAAGACGGCCCTGGCTGCAGCAACACATTTGTTTTGTGCTGGAACCTTATATTCTGGGTATATCTGCTTGAATTGCATTCATTAAGGCTTATTTGATATTACACAAAAACAATACATACTGCATGCATATACTGAACAAACGTCTTGCCAAAACAAGCTTCAGATTCATAAATCTGATGCACGGTGGTGTAGCTGGTATGTTCGTCGCCTTGCAGCCGAAGGGTTGCAGGTTCGAATCCACCTCAATTCGCTGCATAGGGACCTTGGGCAAGTCTTTCACTCGCAAAATTTTTGCTCAGTGCTTCGGCGTGAAACTCCGATGCAGTGTCCGCTCTGTAGTCGGGAGCGCCTCTGAGTAGGGTGCTTGAAGGGGCGCTGTAACAAGTGCACATACAAACAAACAAAATAAATCAACCACAACTCAGGAAAAAAAGATAGAATATCATTTAACCACAACAATTATAGTTATCAGTTCACAGTAATGATAGTTATCCATCTAAAAGATAGAATATTATTTTACCAACAATGATAGTTATCAATTTCACAATAATGATAGTTATCAATTACTTAGCATGCATCCTAGCTCAAGCAAGATATGTCTCTATCTGTCCAACTTTTAAAGAGAACATTGTAAGAGTTTTGCCGTCAAGGAAGAAACAAACCGGAAATCTCCCTCCAGCTGCTCCTGTTGGTAGACAAGCGACACGACAGGAGACATGAGGAACTTATTGATCACCGTTGATATTATGAAGAAGACAAACACGCAGACTGGACCGATGTAACCTGTGCTGGATACATATGATTAAAAGAATAGAACCAGATATAATTAGAATTGCTCAAAGGAACCACAGCTTTTATCTTGTTGAAATGTCATGACATGTAAACCAATGGGCAGTATAAATAGTTGGTCATTAAAAAACATACTTATATTGGACAAATTTAGGATTTAGGATTTTGTGTGTTGTTTTAAAACATTTGACTGACATTTAACATTTGATTGGCTCTATAGATTAGGTGCATTTATTAGCCTATACCATGTCTGTATAACAAACTGTGGATAGCAATTGGTGTGTTAAAGGACATTCTTATCCTATCCTAGACAAAAGAAATTGGCAAAGACTTTAGTTTTGCTATGATATACTAAAAACATTAACAGAAATGCCCTACAGAAACGATTTTAAGACTAATTTTGTAAACAATCAGGTAAATACAAGATACAAAGGCTAAAATCGATCAAGTTTTGAGAAGGATGCAAACTGCAACAGCAGCAATCACACAATACAAAACAATCACAGCACGTAAAAACAGCTCATTCAGACCCAAGTGCTTATGCACTAAGTGCTTCTACAGCAGGTCTGTCAGAGGTGCCCATAGGTCTGGTACATACTTGAAGTATGGCGTTCCAACCATTACAACATTGTGGGGCACGGTGGTGTAGTGGCAGCATCGTTGCCTTGAAGCCGGAAGGTTCGAGGTTCGGATCCACCTCTCCCTCGCAATTGCTCAGCGCTTCGGCCTGAAACTCCGATGCAGTGTCAGCTCTGCAGTCGGGAGCGCCTCTGAGTAGGGTGCTTGAAGGGGCGCTATAACAAGTGCACATACAAACAATAATATACAAACTGACTACTGTAATCGATAAAGCACAGTTGTTTCTTGCCATCTGCTAAGTGATGGGGTGGGAAGTTATGGGTTGCAGGAATCAACCTCCAATCAGTGAAGAGCAACAAGCAGCAACTAAGTGCCTCACATTTAGCCCATTGGATGATTGTTGGACTGGCTAGACACTAGACAGGGATCTACTCAGAATGGACTGGAGTACTCTGGCTGTAATTAACCAAACTTCTGGTACTTCTGACATGCACATATGTATCTACATGCACATTATACATAATCTAAACAAGATTATAATTTATTACAAGAACAGAAAGTCCATCATAGTTAATGCAGATCAACCTTTGTCTTACCTGGTCCAGGTGTTGTAGGTGTAATAGACGATCGTGAAAGGTGAGACTAAAAGATCAGCAATGATCAGGCTGAAACTCAGACACATTTTGTCCACGTCCTGTGTTATGCGCTGATCTCTGTTTGAATTAAAATCGACATCTTGAGCACAATTTAGAATAAATCGTGAACACAACTGGATTGATGCAAAAATGGAAGGGTGTTCGCAATGGCATGTGATTATCAGATATATAAGAATTCATTCTTTAAGGCAACTCAAAAACACAGACACTAATTATTCAGAAACTGCAAGATTTGTAAACTTGTGGAACATTGGTTTAGGCAATAGAACACTTGAAGAGGACACCATAGCAGCTTTTAAGAAAACACTGCATGAAGGATGAGCTATCAATCAAACCTTCCGGTTAACTCAAAGCAATTCCAATGTAGATTGCATGTGTCCTAATAAGCCACATGATTTTTATCAATGATATAGATGAAGGAATTGTCTCCAAAATCTCTAAGTTTGCTGACGACACAAAGCTATGCACAAAGGTGAACAACGAGGAGGAAGCCAACACCCTAAGAAATGATTTGGAAAGACTGTACAAGTGGTCCGAAGACTGGAATATGCTGTTCAATGTAGATAAATGTGCAGTGATGCACATGGGAAGAAAGAACATGGGGTTTGAATATGGAATGGAAGACAGGAAATTAAGAACAACAGAGGAGGAAAAAGATCTTGGAGTCATAATACACAAAAGTGCAAAACCATCAAGACAATGCAGAGAAGCAGCGAACAAAGCAAACAAAGTTCTGGGACACATAAAAAGAACAGTGGTCAGCAGAGAAAAAACATCATCCTGAAGTTATTCAAAACTCTAGTCAGACCTCACCTAGAGTACTGTGTTCAGGCATGGAGTCCATACACACAGGAAGACAAGCAGGTGCTCGAAAAGGTGCAACGTCGAGCAACTAAGATGATAAGAGGTTATGGAACTTTAACATACGAAGAAAGATTGATAAACTGTGGATTGACAACACTGGAAAAGCGAAGATGCAGAGGAGATTTGATTGAGACTTACAAGCTGATGACACACAAAGAAATAACACCATACTCAAGATTTTTCCAATTGGCTGACAATAGAGGTTTAAGAGGACACCAATATAAAATATTCAGAAAATCCGAGGGTGCCATCAAGCAAAGATTTTTTAGCAGCAGAACAGTGAAGGCCTGGAACGAGCTGAGCGAAGAGACAGTGTCGGTGGAGACACTTATAAACTTCAAGGCCAAGCTAGGGCAAATAGGTTTTTAAAACATTGTAAAAGTGGTGGTTCTCACACAGATCACGAGTCTCCTGAACCACCGTAAACCCTGTTATATTATATATTATATTATATTATACGCATTTACGATATGTTACATTACAAGTCAACAAATAGACAATTTAAAAACTTACACATTGTCAATGTCATCATCTAGAACATTGAGCTTGTAGTAGTTAATGTCAGCAAAGTAAGCTGCCTGAAGACGTGTTGTCAGCATTTGTCGACTTGTCACGTGGAATTCTGCGCTGATATACTTCTTTGTAGCAACAATCTGCAAAACATTTGAAAATGCAAACAATCTTGGCTATGATAATTGATTGAATTAACAATGATGATGATGTCTATAAAATGATGATGACAACCATGAAAGTTACGATAAAATGATTACCGAGTACAACAGTGAAGACGATGATGACTTTGATCAGATATGATAATGACTAGTAAAGAAAATAAATTAGGATGAATGAATGGTTAACCAGCAGTTAGGCAAAGTCTTGAAGTCTTGTTGTGATTTGAAATTGTGCTGATAGAAAAGGGTTTAAACAGATTTCTAATTTAACTTAAATTGATAATTGGCTAGATATCAAATAGTTTATAGTTTTGTGTGCTTTCACGGAACTATCAAACCTTTAGTCTAGATCTACACATTTTATAAAATAATTTACCCGACCTCCAAAATCGCTCAGTTCAAAACAACTGTTCTTTATTCTACAATTACGTTGCAAACAGCAAGTTTCTCCCATTTTTCTTTTAAAATTACAACGTAACATAGGTCCACAGCAACATAGACCAAGGGCCATTCTAGTAATCCTGCAATTTTTAGTTGGTCCCTAATGGAAATATTCATGACTTGTCTTCTTTGTTCTTAAGCATTTTCAGAATGCATTTATCTGCATGCTATCAGACCATCTGTCTGTGTACAATCTGTCACTGTTACATTTTCCAACATCTCCTCTTCAACTCAAGACTTCAGACAAACACTTGATGTCTAGCCTATATAAAACTCGGCCACTGTTCAGATTCATGTAGTGTCAGTCTCAACTGTGGATAAATGAGGAGGTAACACTATGTTTTTTATTATGGTACAGCATTGTTACGTAGCAATTAACTACCTCCTTTAAAAAGCCTTCCTAAAAAAACCATGATTTACGGTAAGTATCAGCAAATTACACCAATATTGCAATCATTACACTGGATATAACTCAACCATAGAATAATTCAGTTTAAAATCTGTCCTCAGTTTACAAAATGCTGCATTTAACACAGCCCACCTACCTCAGTTCTTTGCTCACCCCAGTGCCACTAAGTAAATTGCATTCTATCAATGGACAGCCTCCCTCACTCACTTTGCCTTACACCAAAACAAAGTTTGGCTCTCGAGAGAATTCTAGATCGCGGGTAGGAAGACCTGGAATTTGCCGCCCAGTCCTCTGCATTCTTTCAGTTTTCTACTATCATTAACAACTAAATTAAAGGTTTTTTCGTTGCATTTTGCATACACTGCATAGTTTAGCTTCCATTAAGTCATCAGATTTCAAACTGATTTCGACAACGACTTTGAATTATTTCTCATTTCATGCGATTATCAAATTATTCTTCAATGTGCACTATGACAATGGTGCTGACGAAGTTGCTAAATCACATTTAAATTAGATAAGAATGCTGATAACTACTTTATCATCTTCAACATCTGCAACTACTCTGTACAACTAAGTCAAAAAGCAGGAGCTTAAAATCTTAATGCTTTCAAGCAATTGTAATGCAGGTTTTTGATCTTTCATCCAATGGACATAAGCATTTTGTCTTTCCTATCTCTGGTTGCAAAGTTCTTTGCATTGCTATACAAGGTTGTCCCAGTACTTGAAATTCCATCGTCCACCAGAATTCAAGTCTTACTGTTGTCACTTGTCAGTTCACAGATTAGCAAGCAATTATATTTTAGCGTACATTATCCGAGACTCAAGTGATAGTCAGGTACCTGCTTAGATTGGGCTCCGGTTCCAAGGTCGAATTTTAGTACAATTTGGACACTTACAGTAAAATCAAACAAGGAAGATGATTTAATAACTGAAAATTATCATTTGACAATGGAGCAGGTGGTCGCGAAAGAATGACTAATGATGAAGACACTCTGGTTCTTGCTCTGTCTTCGCCCTCAGTAAGTCTAAGACTCAGAGTTACTGGCTTGCATGCATAAGAAAGTCTGCTCTCCTCTGTTCCTATTGCTCAATAGATGGAACCATGCTTTGTCAGTGGTATGTCCCTTGAACAGGAACGGCCTCCCCTCGACGTCCTTCTCCCTCCCAAGAACTCCTTCTCAGGTATTACTCTCTCTCACTTTATTGGGCTGCATTGAGGTTGGGAGAGCCTCCGTGTAGTCCACTTGAAGAGGTGCCATACAAATTCTCATGATGAAAGACTAATAATAAGTATTTTAATTAAACAATAAATGAAGCATTCACAAATGACAATAATGTTGACTGAAGATCATATCTGAAGTTGACTGACATTTATAGCATAACAGTTCATAGTTAAAATGGAACAATGCTGTCAAAGGACCATAGCATTTGCACTGACAGTTTTGTAAAACATCTGAGAAGTAGCTTGCTACTGATGATACCATGTATAAACTGTCGAAATTACAATAGCAACGAAAATGATGAATGTAATAATGACAATTACTGGCATTAATCGACTGCAATGAAGGGCAAATAAACAGTTACAGAAGACCTTGCTATAACATGTGTGGATAAAACAAGAAAACTGGTATAACATGGCTATGGCAATGGATCAATTCTTACATGGCTCACGAAGAAGATTACAAGAAGATACAACAGGGCTTATAGCACTACCAATGGCGTAGCCAGGAATTTATGATGGAGGGTTTGGCTTGGTCGGATGTCCTGCCTGACAAGAACCCAACAGTATTACAGTAAATAAAAAGGGAATAAAGTAAGAAAAGCAATTGTTACTACAAACAATTATTTTGTTTTTTCTTATTTAAGTGGATAGACGTTAAAAAACTTTTCTAAGCCAATGGGGAGGTTTTAACCCCCGAAACTACCTCTTGTCTATGCCACTACAAACAATTATTTTATTTTTTCTTATTTAAGTGGATAGACGTTAAAAAACTTTTCCTAAGCCAATGGGGAGGTTTTAACCCCCGAAACTACCTCTTGTCTATGCCACTACAAACAATTATTTTATTTTTTCTTATTTAAGTGGATAGACGGTAAAAAACTTTTCCTAGGCCAATGGGGAGGTTTTAACCCCCGAAACTACCTCTTGTCTATGCCACTACAAACAATTATTTTGTTTTTTCTTATTTAAGTGGATAGACATTAAAAAACTTTTCCTAAGCCAATGGGGAGGTTTTAACCCCCGAAACTACCTCTTGTCTATGCCACTACAAACAATTATTTTATTTTTTCTTATTTAAGTGGATAGACGGTAAAAAACTTTTCCTAAGCCAATGGGGAGGTTTTAACCCCCGAAACTACCTCTTGTCTATGCCACTACAAACAATTATTTTGTTTTTTCTTATTTAAGTGGATAGACGTTAAAAAACTTTTCCTAAGCCAATGGGGAGGTTTTAACCCCCGAAACTACCTCTTGTCTATGCCACTACAAACAATTATTTTATTTTTTCTTATTTAAGTGGATAGACGGTAAAAAACTTTTCCTAAGCCAATGGGGAGGTTTTAACCCCCGAAACTACCTCTTGTCTATGCCACTGAGCACTACCGGGTTGATCTCCATAATAATGGAAGCAGAATTACAACAAATTCCACTGAGTATCAGCTGCTAAATGACCATACATCATGGGTGTCTAGAAAGGCTGAATTAGAAGCATGTCACCACTTGTAAATAGCAGGATTATTCAAAGCAGATTAGTTGAGAAGCTAGACCAAAGATCTTATGACAAGATCAACTATATAATTATCTGACAGGGTTTCTAGTAATAACTCTGCACTGGATGCCCTATACCAGTGCCCGGCTCAAGCCCGGATAAAGCAGGAGGGCAACACTAAATCATCTTCGATATGAAAGTGTTGTTAAACATTGCTAAAGTAAAAAGTGGATCGCAGTGAAATATAGGGACATAATTATTATCATCAGCACAAAGATAGAATTGTTATCAGACAAAAGCTAAAGAGTGAAGATGGAGGCTAAAGGGTCAAGGCAGAGAATAAAGGGGTCAAGGCAGAGGTTAAAGATCAAGGTAAAAGCCAAATGGCCAAAGCAGAGACTAAAAGTGCATTGCAGAGGTTAAAAGAACAGGGTAAAAGTCAAATGGTCATGATCACAGGTGGTGATTTGGAAATTTTTGTAGGGTGCTTGATCAAATAAATTAAGTAACATAACCGATAGCAGATTTGTCAATTAAACCAAAATTCGTTTTTCATTATGGTTCTTATTGATGCAAACCATATGCATAAATGTAAAGTTCCCCATGTGCTTGATGCAAATTAAACGATGGTCATCTTTGTCAAATTACTATCATTGTGAGTAGGTGAACATTGTCTATTCCTGTAAGCCTACTGTTACCAAATATGATGTTCTAAAAAATGATAAAGGTAATGATTACCACATGTACCTACTGATGCTAAATAAATTGAAGTGAATGGAAAAACTAGGAAATGACATTCAACATTGTAACATTGCTGAAATATATTTGTTATGAAACTGTTTCTCATGGAATAAAAAACACACATCCATGAATGACTATTATAGGTTCTAAATGTACAATACAATAAAACAACTTACAAAAGCTATTGAAACAATAAGAATAGTTGAGTAAACCGTATGACGCTTAAAGCCCTCCCAATCCTTCTCTCCAAACACGACATAAAATTCGCTGGCCAGAAGACCGACGTAATAAATAACAAACTGCTCTGAAAAATTCACCAACACAAAAATTTGTTACATATTTTACCATAAGACCAAAGACAGTGGTGGCGCCAGGATTTCACTTTTGTGGGGAGCTGAATTCTTGGAGGAAATTTTCCATTTTCATCTGCCAAAATTTCAATCTCATGGAAATTTTCCATCGTCATCCGTCAAAATTTCTGACGACTTTTTTTAGTCATTCGGTCGAAATCTCATGTATGTGTTTCATTTCTAGCGAGCTTATCGTGGAAATATTTCAGTTTTACATGTAGAAAAAAAACGGATGGCCTTTTTCGGGGCTTAGCCCCCTGGTTGCCTTTTATAGGGGGGGGGCTTAGCCCCCCTAACCACCCGTAGCGCCACCACTGACCAAAGATAGGATCATGTGCCCAAAAAACCACTTATTATGCAATGCAAAAAAATTGAGATGAGAACAAGATATAAAAACTACTTAAGTCTTATCAAACCTTTCAGAGCCAAACTCCACAAAAATTGTACAGATTAAATGCATACTGTATCTGACTTATCATCAGCATATACAAAGCTTCAAAGGCCATAAAGAACAATAAATACAGATGTGCCCAGAATGATAATGCAATACTTATCAACTAGACATGTCTGAATTATAGATAAGTGTGCACTGACACAGGACTTGTCTAGATCCTACTTTATGATAATTATACATAAAGAACATATGCACACAATTATTACCTAATTAGTTACCTACAGAATTGTTACGGTACTTATTGCAGCCTGTATAAAGAACATGTACAGTACAAAAATGCGAGCACATAGGCAACCATAGCCACATTAGCCAGTCGTCAGCACATTTGAACGTCTTGCATTACTGCAACACAGTACATTACATTCAACCATTTTTTCTATTATCATATCCAACCTATCGATACATGATACTTCTGGTGCCCCTAACCGAGAACCTACATATTCAGCACCAGAAATAGCTTTGTATTCTGCATCACCAAGAAACCGTTTTCTAGAGTAATGCAGTGATCCATTAAAAATAAAATGAAGAACAACTCTTCATTCTTGCAGTCTTAACCACATGACTGGTATTTCTACTCACCAAGAAGAACAAGGCACAAAAGGCCAGCAAACAGGAAGACAGTTCCAGAGTTCCAATGAGGAAAAATTATCTTAAGTTCTTTGAAGAACTTAGCGAAAAATTCCAGATTGAAATAGTTTCTGTCAAAGCAACGTATGCACCGGTATTATTTAAAAATTCAGGCAATCAAATTGGGAAACAACTAAGCTAATGGCCCAATGGGTTTGTAAAATCTTCCATGCAGCATACACAAAGTTGTGAATTAATTAGCTCACACAAGCGTAAATCAATCACCAATATTTCTAATTAAATCGATAAGCTAGTTGAAACACAATGTCCCTGCACACACTGTCTGTGTCTCTGTATGTCTGTCTGTCTCTAACTCTGTCTCAGTCTCTCTCCCTCAGCAATGTATTGCAATTGATCCCATAATTTATATCCTCTCCCCGCCATGTCAGCAGAATATGCTGACATTACTCATCACCAAGTCACGCATTAAAAAAGGAAATCCACACTTACATGATCAAGGTAGCTCCACAAAATTTAATTTCTGTTATAGCAAAATGTTAAACAACTTGTGGGTTTTGAAAAATTTATTCACTTTATGCAACATCTCTCTGACAGATTGTAGGAACAACAGAGACCACATCCCCATAATCCCTCAGGTATCAGGTCTGCAATAGAGAGTGTAATCCCGGGCATTTGCTCAATCCCGCGATTCCAGGATTATAAATGAGTCAACCCGGGATTGGCTTATAATGGCATAAAAAATTTCATAGACGCAGTAAAGCAGCAGGTCAAATATGGTAAAGCTCAATTTGTCTTCCGCGGTGCTTAAAGTGTAGAAAAAGAAGTGCCTGGATGCCCGTCACTTCTCCATGCTTTGCTGTTCAAATAAGTGGCAGGACGGCGTTGAGATTTGAAAATAAGTGCCTGGACGCCGTCCAGGACCGTCCAGCCGCACTTTGAGTACTGGTCCTCCGTACTTCAACCACCATCAATTATGACTCACGGCACAGGCTATAGTCGGTGGTCACAGGCAGCAGCAGGATTTGTTTGAAACTTGATAGTGATAGGCCTATGACCAGTGGCTTCTATTCACACTAAACAACCAAGTGAAACCCCTCTCCTTCCCCGCCCTGGCCTGCCCTCTTGTGTCTCTCTTTTGACCTAGATTGCCGTGAGTTCAGCTCATTTCAGATTTCCCCCCCTCTTTAACTGGGCTTAAGTTGCAATCACAAGTCGGCTCAATTATAGGGGCGGGATATCATCAATACGTGTCAATCAGAGTTAGGTGCTATGGCGCCATCGGTGACACGAAACGGAGTATCCCCCTGAAAGCTATCCAGGGGCAGGGGGATGAATTAATCTATCCCTCCGGATGGAATTAACCGGTCAAGACTATTCGAGGGGATGAACCAGTCTATCCACTTTTTTGAAAAATGTGTATAATTGATTTTTTTTGCTCTAATCAAAATTTGAAGTGACTCTAATTGTTTTAAGTGTCCTAAGCAATGTTCAGAGAAAGGCAACTCGAATTCATTTAGTGACTCTGAGTCTTTTTAAGTGTCTTAAAAGTTTTAGTGCTCTAAAACCAAAGCAAAAAATTATCTACCTGGTAGTAGGAATAAACGGGGAACGGACATTAGCCCCCCCGGACAAAAGCCCCCCCCGGACATAAGCCCCCCCGGACATTAGCCCCCCAGACAAAAGCCCCCCCGAGGTAGGACATTACCCCCCCCAGTCTATGATATCATCACCTAAAATGATGCACAAAATGTAGCAATAGGCCTAAGTTAAGCGAATATCTATACATTGCACATCAGTTTAACATTGCAATATCTGCTAAGCTAATTGGTTTATTATGTATATTATAAAACATTTAAAGGCATTAATTGTAGAAAAACGCGAACAACTCATTGTGTAAAGCAGTGGTGCACAACGTCCGGCCCGCGGGCCACATCCGGCCCGCGACGGGTTGTCATGTGGCCCGCGATGACCAACAGGAAAGGCAACTATTTAAGAGCGGAAATTAACATTAAGTCTACAGTGGCGCACACCTCTAATTTCAGACAGAAGCACACAACTGTCGCCGACATCTTTCTTGTCTTCTGCTGTATCTTTCCATTGTATTGGCTGCCTGATTAATAATATTATCTTTTTCATAACAGTTGGAACTTATTGATCTCCAGTCATCTGATGCAATGCATGCTGCTTACAGAGACAAAACTTTGCTTGACTTTTACATGTCTCTTCTAGCAACATTTGTTAATCTGAATGACAATGCTCTTGTTCACACAAGCATGTTTGGAAGCACATTATTATATCGCTGTGAACAGACATTTTCACAGATGAAGCTGAACAAAAGTAGCCCACGGAATCAACTATCTGACGACCATCTTGAAGAAATTCTGCGTCTGTCAACTACAAAGTCCTGACATCTCTAAGCTAGTTGCAGAAATGCAGCCGCAACCATCACACTGACATGCGCACTGTGGTCACTGAAAAACTACTATTTTGTGGCAACATAGAAGTGCTATATAAGTCTCCTTTCTATATAACTCCTTACATTTACTTTTACTTGTGTACGTTTTACTGCGCACGTCATCTTAATAAATTTAACGTGCATTCATCTTACAATAAATTACATAGTTTGTTTGAGTTGTCACACTTGTTTGGCCCCCGATGGGTTTAAGAAATCGATTAGTGGCCCTTGGCTTAAAAAGGTTGTGCACCACTGGTGTAAAGTCTCTCATAAATGTTAAAATGATAAGTCCAAGGTTTGTGAAACCTAGATAAAAGTTTAATGCCTAACTGATGTTAAAAACCCAAAACTGACACCAACAAGTGGGCCTACTTACTGTATACGATTCCCATTCGTTCATTTCTCTGATGTATTGAATCTAATGTTGAGTTGAAACGACGCTAATAAGTCTATGAAACTAAGACTTTAACAAACCTTTGTTTGACACTAAACAAACAGACTGTATAGGCCCTATACGATTCCCATTGGTTCACTTCAAATCTAAGTCTATAGGTCTACTGACACAATTAGGACCTAAATGACACTAATTAAGAACTTTCGTTTGCATGTGAATGCCAGTGAAAAGTCATCAGTTACGGCACTATTCCATGATTTGCACATGGGGGGGGCTTTTGTCCGGGGGGCTAATGTCCTACCCAAAATCGGGGGGCTTTTGTCCGGGGGGGCTAATGTCCGAGGGGGCTTATGTCCGGGGGCTTTTGTCCGGGGGGGTTAATGTCCTACACCCGGAATAAACATACCTATTAGTGTCATTGTTCAAAACAAAGCAGATGAAAACTAATTTGCAAAAAAATACACGTGGAAGTGACTTTTTCGACTTTTCTTCATTTGGGGGATACGATTAATACATGGGATACTCTATTTCGTGACACCGGCCTAGTCGGTCAGCTCTGCTAGCATCTGACAACTGTTTATGTTGTATCAGTCAACTGAATGGTATGTGGGTGATTGGAGTGAGGAGGACTCTATAGTCTGTATTCATGAACCAAGCAAGGAATGGGGCAAACCCAAATTCGCTGCCTGATCACTGAGAAACGCCTATCTCTAGTCACCCCTCTGGGGTTTTCAGCTGGCCGCCAGCTTACCTTCATCAGGGCGTCTGTTTATCTGTCGCGTTGGCGTCTATCAACTAAGGAATTGTTGCAAAATGGGTAAAGTAATTCAATCAAAAAATTCGAATTTTTGTAATCCCGAAAAACGGGATTCCATGTTTGTCAATCCCGGGATTACGGGATTGTAAAATGTCTGGGATTCCCGGGATCCCGATAATACATTCCCTAGTCTGTACAGAACAAGCAGCTGCATGTCTGTCTTGTCCGGTCTGCTGTCTGTATGTATGAGTACTTGTTTCACGCTGACGCGAATGGTCAATTGTGAGTGAATGATTATAGTTCAGGGCAGATCAGGGTCCGTACGCGGCGCCTTGATACGGATTCAAACCTGCAACCAAAGGCTCCAAGGCACCAAACATACCCCCTACACCACACGCCCTGCAATGGCCGATCGGCCGATAACAGTTTGTCACTTACGAACTTCAAATAAAAATAACTATCAAAAAAGTACCTAGAACTAGAAGCTAATCACAAAATAATTATGACACAAACCTGTTACGAGCCATAGCTTTGTATTCTCGTGCCCTGGAGTGAAATGCTACTCAATCTAAAAAATAACAACTTATGAACCAAAACAGCAAAGACTCTACCAAGTCCTCCCAAAACGAAACACCGTCTGGCAGTAGTAGACATTAACGCGATATTGACAAAAACATAATTATATTACACCATGTAAACAAATCCACATGCAAACTAAACGTGCCTCTCAAGGATTCTATATTGGAGGATAGATTACTTGTGAACATATTGTGGTCATCATTTTACTCTCAGCGATAGATGGCGCTTCAATTAAAATTCCGTTTCTATCGCTAAAGATCATGTTTTGAATCTCCAAAGGCATTTATTTATTATCCAAACATAATTATTCGTCAATCTGCTTTCATAGATGTAACTAATTGAATGCTTTTATTTTGTAAATAATATCTGAAAATTTCCAGAACTCTGATTATCGCCCAAAAACCTGTACAAGGCGGTTAAAGAAGAAGACACCAGTCCTTCCTATGTATAAAGAGTCCTAAGACCAATAAACACTAGACTGGAACATCCTTATCCTTATATATTATAGACTGCGCCCTCTGCTAGACAGGAGCCTATAGGTATCTCGTCTCGTCTTGTTTCCATGATCTAGGGTTGCCAGCCGTCCGGTAATGAACCGGACAGTCCGGTATTTTTGCAATCTGTCCGGTTTGAAATTTCACGCATTACCGGACATGGCGGTGTCCGGTAAATAATTATTGCTAGCAACAAGTGTTGGAGTGTAGTTTATTGGGTCCATAAAAGACGTCTTTTTGCGATTTTCCAATTACATTGCCGTTTTTCTAGCTCCTCAAGAGCAGTCAGCCTGAGATACGTGGTAGGTATACACGTTGAGACAGATAGATGAGATGCTGTTGCTTACTTTGACTGGCTACATAAATATGCAACTGGATACAAGCCAGCCATTCAACTGTACAAGTTATCCGATACAGGCCAACCAACATGATGAATGTCACTGACTCACTGCTCCAGATTTCTTCATATACATGATGTATATCTCAAATTAGTCGTACCCGACATATTGTGATCCCTCGATCCCAACATTTTACTTAGTAGGCTACTTAGTCCTCCCCGCCCAGGTCTGCATATCGGGAAACGCATCAATCCACTCGATCCACTCAACTCTGCTCATCGGCAACTGCTCCACCTCCTCCCACCGTCCCAATACTTATACCAACATCACAAGCCTCAGAATTAGGGTCGACATCTCTTGTCAGACTATTAATCTACCACGCACAATCAGCTTTTCATGCATGACGACAGGGTTGCAGTAAATCGAATTTCTAGCCGTTGCATTCTAGATAGACAAGGGCTCTTATATTCAATCCCTCCACGCGCAGGTCTGCATATCGGGCAATGCATCAATCCACTCCACTAATCTTGGCCCATCGCCAACTGCTCCGACCTCTCCCACCTTCCCAAGACTTGTCCCAACATCACAAGGGTGGCATCTGTCATCAGACTATTTATCTCCCACGCACAATCAGCTTTTCATGCATGACGACATGCAGGGTTGCAGTATATCAAATTTCTAGCCGTTGCATTCTAGATAGACAAGGGCTCCTATATTCAATCCCTCCCTCAGATAGGCCTACGGACCTCCCATAAGCGAAATCACCGACGACACTTTTTTATCTACATGTCCGTGGCCAAATGAAGCTGGTCAGCTGCCACGGCATTACATGCTATATATATATATATATATATATATATATATGGCGAGCGCGTTATATATATATATATATATATATATATATATAACGCGCTCGCCAAAGTCCGGTAATTTACTCAAGGCTGCCTGGCAACCCTATTTCCATCACAAATAATAATAATAATAATAATAATAATAATAATAATAATAATAATAATTCTTGTATTCGTACAGAAAATAGATGAATAGTCATATTTGCATAGTAAATTTATTATATATATATATATTACGCATATATACATTATACACTGTGTCCGGTTAAACAGTAGCCCTCACAAAAAGTGTCATAACTCGGTCAAAACGTTTAGGATTTGTCTGAAATTTTAAACACGGCAACAGTGACAATATTTACACGAGATTCCAAAGTCGTTTGCAAATATTCGCTAGTTTGTCAAATTTATGAGCGTTTAAAATGCAGCACCAAAAAATTGAACTTTCCAACATGGAGAACCTGGAAGGAAGTGAAATTCAGCTATAAATGGTGCTCAAAATGTCCTCCTTGTTTACGGACACACGACCGTAGACATAAACGCTACTGTTTGATGGTCCGGTCGATGATCACCTGGTCAAACATCTGCCACTCTTCAATCAGACGTGCCCTACACCCAACGGTTATCGATGTCATGAATACGCGAGAACGAAAAACGCGCTCCTCCAGGAAATGTACCTGGTACTCCGTATCGAGGTCTGGACTGCTGGGCGGCCACAGCTGCGGGTTATGAAGCCGAGTGTCTTCCGGGACAACTACTACGTCTACAGTCGTGTGTCCGTGAACAAGAAGGACATTTTGAACACCATAGGCCTATATAGCTGAATTTCACTTCCTTCCAGGTTTTCCATGTTGGAAAGTTCAAGTTTTCGGTGTTCCATTTAAAAGGCTCATAAATTTGACAAACTCGCGAATATTTGCAAACGACTTTGGAACTCGTGTAAATATGGTCACTGTTGCTGTGTTTAAATTTTAGACAAATCCTAAAAGTTTTGACCGAGTTATTTGCCAGAAATTTGAAATTTGGGGGCATTTGCCCGCCTCCTACGCCTGTGCCAGTTACCGCGTTAGGCCATTAAGTGGTTGTTTAAAGGTCAAAATTAATTAAAGAGTAGGCCTTCATTGAAATTTGGTAGCACATGTTTGACCTTGCGCTATCAGAATTTTTCTTATAACAATGGGTGTCATGTGAAGGGGGTTCCGTTGTATTTACTTTGTGGGTCAGCACTCAGCACTGTATTCGAATAATAATTATTATAAGCTGTGCAGTCATAAGCTTCCTCGGTATTCGGGCAAAGACTGGATTATGAAGGGTGACGAGGCGGCAGAAGAAATGGGAGAAGGGAGGAATGGCAAATTTAGGAGCATTTATTAGGAGCATTAATTAAAAGCATTAATTAGGAGCATTAATTAGGAACATTAATTAGGAGCATTAATTAGGACCAGTAATTAGGACCACTACTTAGGAACATTAATTAGGACCACTAATCAGGAACACTAATTCGGAACATTAATTAGGAACACTAATTAGGAACATTCATTAGGAACATTAATTAGGAACATTAATTAGGAACATTAATTAGGAACATTAATTAGGAACATTAATTAGGAACATTAATTAGGAACGTTAATTAGTTGAGACGAAAAGATGGATGCAGATAAACGGAGCGAATGAAAGAAGATGAAACGACAGGAAGAGGAGTGGGGGACTGTGGGGCAAGGAATTAGAAGCGCTGAAAGATGAGAAGGACACGGCGAGAGAAATGAAGACGCTGCACTAGCGGCCGCAGAGATCCAGGGCATTGGAGAGGGAGGGGTGGTGGAAGTCTTATTGTGCGAAGACAATAGAGACGTCGGAAGATGGGATCATGTTGGCCGTCAGGTGGGTCACGTGGGTGGATCACGTGGGTGGTGTGTAGGGGCACAAGGCATCAACCGGTCATCAGAATAAGAGCCATACGGCGATGGAATATTATCATGTGGAATCGATAGGCCTAGACATCTTTAATGGCTGCTGCTGGTGTTGTTGAATGCAGCGGTGCAGAAGTAAGGTAGAAGATAGACGGCCGCGGACTGCTGTTTAATGTGAAATGGTCGGAAAACACAGTCATGATTCATTTGGTGGGAGCAGCCAAAACATGCGCAATGTGTATGCCATGCATTTACCCTGACTTTATGTGCAAATGTTCATTTGATAATAGTCAGAAATTGTTACCGAGTATTTAGTATTGGTCATCGTGACTGTCATCAAAGACATCGATGTGTTTATTTCTATATTTTGGATTAGAGCATAAACTCCTAAATATTAAGCAGATTAGATTTGAACAGACATCTCGATTTATGTATCAATAACCTCCTCCCTTCTTCCTTTGCATCTTACTGTAGCGAACCAGGTTGCTACAAGCTACCTTACTTATTTACTTAAGTAAGGCCGCTATTTCTATTACGAATTCATGGGTGCTATGCTTAGCACTGATCGATGCGGTCATCGCTATATTTAGCTTCCCATGCATTTTTCAATGGAACTTTCCGCCACGTGCGATTTTTGATTGGTTAGACATCACGCGATGTTTTAGGCGCTAAAAAGCGCTCTCTTGCGGCAAATTAACGCGCAAACCTTTAGTCGGGCTGCAGAGTTGAATCGGGAAGGACCTATGCTGGTGGAAATCGTGAATCGTGGTAAAATTGATGGTATTTTCGATTCTGGCAAGTTTTCTCAGGTAGAAGACGAGGTTCTTCCGATGTCTTGTGAATCGATGTGTAATTACGAAGATTTCCGGCAACGATTAAATTAATAATACGCTTCCTACGGAGAAATTCTGGCATCGGCCGACGACTCAATAACTTTCTACAGGACGGAAAACGGTGGATCGGCTGTCCTAAAATATCAATGGGAACAGGGAAGTATAGGCAACCTAATCTATAGAGCTCGAACCTGAACTAAGTGTAATTAGATAAAACTTGTATCGCTATTTTGGTGTAAATATTAGTTGTGGTGTATTCAGTCTGTGAACTGATCGGATAGGTGTGAAATAGGCAGTCTGTGAACTGATCTGATAAAACTTAAGCTAGTCAAGGGACATAGGCCTAGGCGTTTTAGGAAGGCCTTAATAGTGAATCTAATATTGTTTCTATTTTATTGGCTGTGTAAATAATTGCTAATGAACGACAGACAGTCGCTTGATTAATTCTACAATAAATGAAACTTGAATAGAGAACTGTGAAGTGATTTCTGCTATCGAATTATAATGGACTCCGACAGGGAAACGGACAGTGTCTTAGGGACAGAACAAGAGGAAGATGAGTTATGTCCGAGAGAAACCCTTGAGTTGGGGACTACAGACAATACTGATGACTTAGACCCTGCTGTATTACAGAAGCAAATGACTACCATAGAACAGTTTATGGAGCGCCAGAGTAGCATTTTAATCGGTCTAGCCGAAGAGCTGAATCTAGTTTCCATGCAGCAAGCCCAATTAAGTTCCCGCCAGAAAGAATGTGAAACAATGGTGAAGTCGGTAGCTGAAGGTAAAGTGGGTGATGGAGCTTGGGGAAAAGTTGAGGAATCGAACCCAGATAAGCACCCATTTAGTGGGGCTGTTGTGAGCTTAACAGCCACCGCTGACATATGTCCAATATCGGCCCATCCTGAGGAATTTGGTAACCAGAGAAGCTCACACCCTAGGTTAGGATTCGAACCCGCTACCATTGACACCAAAACCCTTGACCTAGGACCCAGCTTTCCTCAACCGCGCTTAAGGGGGCGCGCAGCAGTAGAGCCCATTAATTTGGGGGTGGAAACGTTAGGACAGGCGGCGCCCCCGCGCGTCACAATTGGTTCCAGCAAGTGGGATGAAGCTACAAAAGGTCAAGGGTCAAAGGATAGAATAACAATTGATCCCAGTGAGTGGGATGAAACTAAAATTGGTCCTGGAGAGAAAGGTAAAATAATAATGGATCCCAGATTTAGTAGAGCAGAAGATTTTTGGGAAGAAGTGGAAAATGGAAAAGAAAATTTTTCACAAGGTGATCCAAGAGGAAAGGAGGCACAGATGAAATACTTTGGTGCTAGACCAAAGGATTTACAAGGTCAAGGTCAAAAGGTAAATGACATACAAGGTCAAAAGGTAAATGATTTACAAGGTCGAGGTCAAGGTCAAAGAGTAAATACAACTGACATGTTGCATGGTCAAGCAATGTATTATTATGATACAAATGTTTTGTATAGAGATTTTGACTTTGAAAATTACATGCGTCGAAAACAAGATAAATTAGTTAGAATTGGAATCGAAAATAAATCTGAAGACGATGATTCAGAAGTTACCGACTTGCGAGCGCTACATAGAGTTGAACTCGAACCAAAAGCGTTAAGGGTAGAACAAAACGAGGGTAGAATTTGTGCTAATCCTAGACTTGTAGTTTCAGATGGAAAATCGGGGGATTCTTCGTTGCTGAGCGACGACCACGTGGGAACATGGGATGCACATCCTCGCCAGCCAGCGACCGCTATTCATCGGGCTGCCACCTTTTCCCCCTCGTCGGTTCCTGAAGCAGAAAAATTCCGGTCACCGAGTAATCCGCTGTCACAAGTGACTGCTTCAGTCACCTCGGCTGCTTCTGATGTCATGTTCTGCGAGTCGAAAGCAGAACTGGGAAGAAACCTCACAAGCTTCGCGTCTGCTCCTCAGATGTTCGCGTACACATCTGCTCTGAGTCGACCGATCATGTCTACGGTGTCTCTGTCGTCGGAAACTCGAGTCACGCACAGCTACGAATACGTACATGGGGCTAACAGTCAGCCCATGTATGCGCACTGCAGTCAGAAGATGGTTCAACCTGCTCCAGTCTTCCTTGTCTACGCGGAAGCAGTTTCTCTTCCGATCCAGATGCAACCGTGGCCCATGACGTGCACAGTCATGGAAAATTCTGTCAACGTCATGAAGCTGAATTCATCGTCAGAAATATTCAGCTTAGCCAGACTGAACTGTCAAGAGAACGGTCAAGGTCACTGTCTGCAAACAACTGAAGGGAAGACAGTCAGTCTTTCTTTCCCAGCAGAAGAAGTTGCAGCTAAAAATCGAGCGTCAACTGGTGGTACTGCAACTCCATCAACCAACACGGAAAAGAAAGAAGCCGCTGAGAAAGTTCAGAACTCAGCTGCTGATCCATCGAGCGAGAAAGTAAAATCTCGTTTGAACTGTCGGCCGAACGTTCTTTGCAGAAACAGTGCGAAACAGTGTCATCGAGCAAAACGAACTTTTCGAAACATGCAGAACTCTCTGAGCGTTGAACCGAACAGTGAAACGAATGTCGGAATTCCTTGCCTAGTGACCAAACAGGTCACTGAGCTCATTCTCGGTCTCTCCTGGATGGTGAAGGAAGCTGTCCTGTGGCATGTAGGGAAAGGATGGATCCTTGTGCGAAATCTTCAGCTGAACGTGTTTTGCAGAAACAGTCTGAAGCAGAGTCAGCGAGCAAAACAAACTGTCTGTGACCTGCAAAATTCTCTGAACATTGAAACGAACAGTAAATCGAATGTCGAAATTCGAACAGTGCTACCAGAGATGGAAATCGTACAAGAAATCGGTGCCGTGCAGACAGAAACCGTCGAATCAGAAACTGTGGTTCCAGAAAAGAATTCTGCCGAGTCCAGCCGCTTCGAAAATCTCTGCCCTGCTGAGGTGGCATCCCGAATCCTACGCCGACCGGATGTGCATCCTCGGGTCGATTCCAGTAGTTCCTTCCGGGGTGAAACTTGCCTTCCTCCAGTGACGCCATCTGTCGAATCAGTGCGAGTGAAAGAGTCGGTGTCACTCCGAAATGTTGCTCGCTCTCAGAAGTCTGATGTCGACCAGATGACTAAACTCACCGGAGGAAACAGACTCGCAATGCTGGCGAGACTGTGGCAAGCGTAATGTAATGTGATATGATAGGGTGGTCCTGTCGCGTAATGGCGACAAGTAGGTGAATAGAGAATAGAGTCTTCTCTGCTTTAGTTGTGTTTTGATGATATTATATGTGGCCTTGAGATGTAGGTTTACATTTTTATTTTAATGCGCTTTGATATATTGTGCTTTCTTACTGTGTAAAAATGTGAAAGTTGATTACAGTAATGAAGTGTAATATGATGATATAGGTTATGTGAGAATGTATAGTTTTATTAGTGTGAAATGTAGCTTAAGTATTTCAGATTACCTGTGTATCCTCTGATGATAAAAGTAACTATGTAGATGAGATGAATAATAAAGAAATGAGATAAATAAGAGATAATCAGGTAAAGCTACTTGTACTTGTCTCGTGTAGAATCCCTCCAGGTCGTGTAATGGCGACGAGAGTAAGCGATGGGAGAATAGAATCTTCTCTGTTTTATTTGCTTTTTGATGATATGTAACTATGTGATGTGGGAATACATTGTTTTATTTTCTTGTGCATAAATGCTGTGCTTTCTGATGTAAGCTAGTTGACTATAACTATGTGAAAATGTTTACAGTAAGTGTTTAGTAGCAGTTACCAGAAAGTAATGTAGAGTGATGTGATGCTACAAGGACATTTAGTAAGTATTAGCTCCAGCGTAATGCTTAAAGAGTAGTCCTTTGGTTTGAAATAAAAAGGGTAGTTTTAAACTCAGTTTAAATATTTGAATTGCTTCTTGTTGCCACGAAGAAGGGCAGATTTTGAGCTTGTATGTTATTTGCATAATAATGGTTACAAGTTAAAAGATAATGATTATAATATGCTATGGTAGAAGTAATTAGCATTCTGTGTGGTGATTGAAGGATAACCTTGTATGATTGGGTGAATGAGTAACTTGGTGATGACGTGGGGCTAGATTGTGTAGTAAGGTTGAGTAGAGCACCCAATTGTAAGCATCGCCCTGAGAGTTAGTGAGTAAGTTGGATTATAGACTTAGAGGCAGAATCACTGTAGCAGGCAGTGGAGATTGCATGAAATGGTGAAGCTGGGCCTGTGGATGAATTCGTCCAGTCTTAGACTACTTCCTGCAGAGGTTGTAATGTAATAGACTATTATAGGATATGGGAATAAATCCTTTATGCCTTGGGTATGCTTAACTGAGCAGTAATTCCTTCTTCGATCCAGGTAGCTAAGCCTTGGTGTAATGTTGAAACGTGTGCATGTTGGTATGCATTATTAGTAGCCTAGGTTTATGATCTGACGTTGCTTCATCTCTGTAACAGTGGCTTGTTGTAAAAGGAATGCGTGCCTGTAAAACACAGCTTAAGTTTTAAGTTGCTGTATATGTTTGGCTTGGGGAATGGGTGAACCTTGGTTTCGGATTGCAGTAGAAAAGATGGTTTGTGGAAATCAAACATTGTCTGAGGGATAGTGTAAGGTAGTATGAATGAGAGTGACTGAGTGTGCTTGAAGATACAGTTTCTCATTTTGTGGCTTTTGATAACAAGTTTAAATGGATTATGGCCTCAGACTCTTGTGTACCTGAGAATTAGTATAGTATCGTAACCATAAAATTGTATAAGGTATCGATTCTTCTATAGCGATTCTTGTTGATTGTGATTATTATATGTGAAATTCTAATAATGCTACTGCTGTATAAAAATGTAATAACGGATTAATATAAGATTTGGCGCCGGAACATGACTACATGTGTTAAGAGGACTTTCTCTCGCTAGGGTTCCGTGCAATTGCTGGAAGTAGAAGGTAGTTAAATTTCATTGTGAATAATTGCTAAAAGTAGTTAAGCTAGGTGATTGTAATTATGTGTAGTTATTGGGGTAAGCTGGATGTTGGTGCGATACTTCTACGAAAGGGGACCGTTAGAATTTGGACGGACAGAGTTAGATGCTCTGTTAGAGTCGACACCCGCCCTCTTGACCTGTGCTGAAACTGTGCCCATTGTGGTGGCTACCATTCACACGGTGGCAACTGTGCCCAGGATCCTAGACGTGATAAATCGTTGGAGGAGGGAGGTAGGAGGTCCTACTCCTGAGTCGGCCTACGGGCAGGGGAATGGTCTCGCACTAACCCCGTGGAAAGAGGAAAATCTGTGGACTTTCAGAACCTGGACCTTAGCCATGGAAGTATCCCACCGGTTCTTAGCCCAAACGAACACCCTTTCCGAGGAAGTGTTCCTCGCGTCACTAACTGACCTGCTGGACCCTGTTGGTCGAGAGTGGTGGAAGGTAGAAACGATAGTTACAACGCTGTTTACTATTAAGAAGGCCGCATGGTTCTGGCCATTCCTCGTTTAACGCTGCTCGAGTTGGTTGTAAGCAGTAATGTTACCGCTTAGATGTACCAGGCTCCTATAATTTAGTATCGAGGGATCTAGCATATAACACTAGTCGTGAAATGAAGATATGATTTCAAGTGGTTATTTTAAATGGACTATACAATTGTGTTACTGAGTTCTCTTGGAAATGCTATGTCCTGCATGCTATGTTTTACCTTTCAGAGATATTATTGCTATATGATGTAGGTAATCTAGTGGCCAGTATTAATGATAAAAACTGTGACAGTTTCTGGACTGGGAAGATTAGTAGTACGTTGTTGGTCAGCTTGAGGACCTCGTTTAGTTAAGAGTTGTTGGGCATATGTGAACCCTTATGACTGACTAATAATCAGTCATTGTACAAATTTCTACGCCAATTGATGTAACTTCTGAGACATTGTAAGCTGTAGCATGCTAGATGATATACAAGTACTATGTATCCGGTTCGAGCTCCGAAGTATTATTAAATTTACCAGGGTACTGGTAAATTTAAGAGTAAGTTGTGGGGGGTGTAGCGAACCAGGTTGCTACAAGCTACCTTACTTATTTACTTAAGTAAGGCCGCTATTTCTATTACGAATTCATGGGTGCTATGCTTAGCACTGATCGATGCGGTCATCGCTATATTTAGCTTCCCATGCATTTTTCAATGGAACTTTCCGCCACGTGCGATTTTTGATTGGTTAGACATCACGCGATGTTTTAGGCGCTAAAAAGCGCTCTCTTGCGGCAAATTAACGCGCAAACCTTTAGTCGGGCTGCAGAGTTGAATCGGGAAGGACCTATGCTGGTGGAAATCGTGAATCGTGGTAAAATTGATGGTATTTTCGATTCTGGCAAGTTTTCTCAGGTAGAAGACGAGGTTCTTCCGATGTCTTGTGAATCGATGTGTAATTACGAAGATTTCCGGCAACGATTAAATTAATAATACGCTTCCTACGGAGAAATTCTGGCATCGGCCGACGACTCAATAACTTTCTACAGGACGGAAAACGGTGGATCGGCTGTCCTAAAATATCAATGGGAACAGGGAAGTATAGGCAACCTAATCTATAGAGCTCGAACCTGAACTAAGTGTAATTAGATAAAACTTGTATCGCTATTTTGGTGTAAATATTAGTTGTGGTGTATTCAGTCTGTGAACTGATCGGATAGGTGTGAAATAGGCAGTCTGTGAACTGATCTGATAAAACTTAAGCTAGTCAAGGGACATAGGCGTTTTAGGAAGGCCTTAATAGTGAATCTAATATTGTTTCTATTTTATCGGCTGTGTAAATAATTGCTAATGAACGACAGACAGTCGCTTGATTAATTCTACAATAAATGAAACTTGAATAGAGAACTGTGAAGTGATTTCTGCTATCGAATTATAATGGACTCCGACAGGGAAACGGACAGTGTCTTAGGGACAGAACAAGAGGAAGATGAGTTATGTCCGAGAGAAACCCTTGAGTTGGGGACTACAGACAATACTGATGACTTAGACCCTGCTGTATTACAGAAGCAAATGACTACAATAGAACAGTTTATGGAGCGCCAGAGTAGCATTTTAATCGGTCTAGCCGAAGAGCTGAATCTAGTTTCCATGCAGCAAGCCCAATTAAGTTCCCGCCAGAAAGAATGTGAAACAATGGTGAAGTCGGTAGCTGAAGGTAAAGTGGGTGATGGAGCTTGGGGAAAAGTTGAGGAATCGAACCCAGATAAGCACCCATTTAGTGGGGCTGTTGTGAGCTTAACAGCCACCGCTGACATATGTCCAATATTGGCCCATCCTGAGGAATTTGGTAACCAGAGAAGCTCACACCCTAGGTTAGGATTCGAACCCGCTACCATTGACACCAAAACCCTTGACCTAGGACCCAGCTTTCCTCAACCGCGCTTAAGGGGGCGCGCAGCAGTAGAGCCCATTAATTTGGGGGTGGAAACGTTAGGACAGGCGGCGCCCCCGCGCGTCACATTACTTCTCTCCTGCATTGCATCCTGGACTTACTAGAGGTAATAGAGACTTCAGTATTATTTTTGCAAAAACAAATGTTCGGAAATTTTCTATTAAATTCCAAGGCCCTGTCATATGGAATAAAATTCCGATTCACATTCGTAAGGCTATACTAACTTAACTCACTTTAAACACCTGTTACGTGTGTATACATTATGTAATGTTTTCTGTTAATATAGCATGAGGGGTTACCCATGCTAAATTTTCTAATGCTGATTTATTTGATTGTTTGATTGCTTTTGCTTTCATTTTGTTCTTTCTCTGAGTTTTTCATGTAGTGTTAACTACATTAGTTTTGTTTTTTATAATAATTTTTTTTCTTTCCCTAGTTAAGTAATATCTCTGCATTCCAATACTCCCTTCAGCTTTCACTTTCTCACTTCACTTTGTTAATTAGGCCCCTGCTTAGCGGGACTTGTCCCTTTTGGTGTGCCTATTTGCTCCCCCACTCTTATAATACCTATTCACTTTGAGTATTTTCTTATTGCGAATTATGTCTATACTTTGTTAAACATACATGTACAATTGAATTGATGGGATCAATAAAAATATGTCTATATGTCTAGATTAGATTAGACATTCGTCGGTATACGTTATCTGCAAACCATTCATTTCTGACAGTAACTGTTCTCCAACCTCCATCTGCATATGCTCTCGCTGTATAGTTCATACAGACTGCTATATTTCTTCAAAATATAATATTATGGAGGAGTGGGCTTAACCCTTCTTTGTGGATTATTTTCCTCATCTAATAAGCTGGTTCACCATTTCAGTGACCTTTCACGTGCGCGTGCGCCGTGCTCAAGGTCAATTCTACAATAGATGGTTTATTATATAAAAATTGCAAATTCGCAATGCGTGAGTCTTTAATTTTCCGAACTTTTGGTATATACGCCATCTATTGTAGCATTGACCTTGACCACTGCGCACGCGCACGCGCACGCGCACGCGAAAGGTCACTGAGATGGTAAACCCGCTTATACGAGATAGCACTCGGTTGCTTCTACACAGAAATTCTGAAAGATTCAAGACAGTTTACGAGTGGCTGAAGATTGGTCCGAAGAAGAAACTCATCTTTCGAGTGAATTTAAAAACATGACATAATATTAAATAATCAACGCCAGATAGGTAGTTAGGCTACTGCATTGTTGTATGTTTGCAGTATTGTTTGATTACAATTTTTCATTATCAAAAATGACTCTCTTTAGTCAGGCTACTTAGATTCAAGTAAGACTTCAAACTCGAAATCCAAGGCATGTATGTCAGATAGGCGGTACATGGGGGAAAATGTTCATGGGATATTTCCGTATCCGTTAGTTAAGGAAATGATACGAGAAGTTTGCGTTCGTAAATCATATGAAGAGATCCGTCCGTATAGAACAGTTTCTCGTCGACATGCTTTTAGAAAGACGCATTTTGCCGATCGAGTTGGTCCCTATAAGCGAGTCTGAGGCATTGCCACGACCAGAGGGCGCTAGTGTCAGCGGCGGGAACCAGCTCGGCCGCTACCGCACAAGCAGCGTTGGTACCATCTGTTTCACCTTTGCATCATGTAATGAGACCTGCCGGTCGTTTCAGCTGGAGCACACTGCGCCATCTAGCGCTGACACGGTCGATGATGTTAACACCTGTTCAGTAGGTAGGTCCATTACGATTAATGACTATGCTGCTTAATATTAATTGCGCATTAAGTCGGCGCTTTGGAAGGTTAACAAGAACAAATAGAACGAGCCTAATACACCTAATACACAACCATTGTTGTCTGATTATTTCTATCTTATAAGTGAACTCTCTCGATATGGCTTCCAGTCTGTTCTCCTATGTCCTATTTGTTCTATGGGAATGAATCACTGAAATTGATCACATCACAATAGAGAAATTTATTATTAATATTAGGCCCACCCCAAAATTGATCATAATTATATTGACAAGCTTAGCATACATGTGGGATGCAGTGGTGTTGGAGTATGTTCGGAGCCTTGGAGTCAGAACTTTGCGGGTTCGAATCCAACTTAAGATCTTCACTCGCAATTGTACCTGCGTTTCGGCGTGAAACTTTGATTCACTGCGCGCGCTGTAGTCTGGAGCGCCTCTGAGTAGCAATCTTGAAGGGGAGCTATAACAGGTGCTTATACATACATACGTACATACATACATACATACATACACACACATACATACATACATACATACATACATACATACATGCATGCGTGCATACATACATATTTACATACATAAACACATACATACATACATACATACATACATACATACATACATACATACATACATACATACATACATACATACATACATACATACATACATACATACATACATACATACATACATACATAATACGTGCATCACTATCCCGACTGGACACTCTTTTTGGTGATCTCGACATGAAAATAACCTAGCTTAGTCAAGAATTGAATAGACAAAATAATATTCATACCGCAACGATTGTATCTGATTCTGCAGTGGTTATGGGTACACTATAGTATACCTGTGAACATTAATTATGTGTGCTTTATAGCTGGTTCCGTAGTATAATGTGAGTTCCATCTAATATCTAATTGAATATCTGTAAAGTGCCAATATATCACAGGAGAGTCGTTTAGGACCGGCGAGTGCTCTCAGCTTGACAGTCCGCGTTAATAAGTAATGTATGAGTAAGGTCATCACGCAACGAAGAGTTGCAGGTGAAATCCTCTCCAGAATCGTGCAGCTGCGAGTAATATTATTGCCGTGGAAAGGTCATTACACATACATACATACATACATACTGCAGTGTGTGTCTCATAATACAAAAACTGAGTACCTCCACAATAATTATGTTAATCTAGTAAACCAATTGCGCTCCATAATATAAAGCGTGTTCGATATAAAAAACCAATACATTGACTTCTATATGATAATTATAGTGCCAAATCTGAATAGTCGTATCTCTGAAAGGTCGGTTTTACCCAAAAAATCAACTGTGGTCAATATTTCAGAAGCATTTCTTTTTTATTTTATATTTCTTTTTATATTTTTCTCTATATAGGATTTCCATGGCAACAACTACGTTTTGCGTGTCTTTGGAAAGAACATCGGAATCGGGATTAAAGGCTTAATAAGATTACAAATTGTTCAGAGTCTCAGAAGTTTCAGCAACAGCCGATGCAGAGGAACTCTGTGCAAGGAGTCCCCAACAAGAAGGGTCTCCCACGAGCGACGGAGCGGGATCTCCTGAGGGGAAGTTCGAGACAGATGGCGAAATTCCAGATCCGCCATCCGTACCACAGTCAGGGTTTGGCCGCAGGGGGTTCGGCACTACTCGACGCCATCAACCGTGGCAAGGTTCATCTGGCTAAGTTCATCCTTGACGCTGGCGAATATGATATCGTCAACACGAGAGACTTCAATGGAAAGACTCCGCTTATACGCGCCTGCTACATCAAGGTATCTACTTATACATCAGTTTTTGAGCTAATAATGAAAAAAATAACAAATGTTACCAAATGGATAATATAAGCTTATAGATCTGCAGATCTTAGACCAAATTGAAAAGCACAATTACAAAGCTTCAATGTTTTTCAATTGCACCGAATTGTGCTCCTCAATTGACGTCAAATTGTTTTATGGGCCTACTAGGCCTACTTTCGAGCTTTGCACCATTTTGAGAACACCTTCAATTTGGCAATTCGCTTAGGGAACAAGGCTTTTAAAAGAAATTAGTAGAACTGCACAACCATGCAGAAGTTTTTATGCTGCCGATTTTTTAGAGAAACTTTTTGGTCGTCTCAGAATATTTTCCCCCGAAAATGTCGGAAAAAACTGATGACTTTTAGTCATTTACTTAGAAATTGTATTTTCCCCCGCCTTCCTGCTTTTTTTCACTGCACAGCATGGGCGGAGTTTGGTTTCCGTTCTTGGAGGGGCTAAAGCCTTCTTGGGGGTGGCACGCCCGGGAAAAGAAACCATTTACACGGTAAAAAAATGAATCTGCATGGGTCTTCTTGGGGGACTTAGCCCCCTAGCCCTGATAAACTCCTCCATGCTGCACAGCTTCTTCGCTTTTCCATCGTGAACCGTCTGCAATTACCTTTTTGTAATGATTTTCACTGCACAAAGGAATAACTGCTTTTACAACTGCACAAATTCATTTACAACTGCACATCTATTCTGTCGTTGGCCCTGCAACCTGAAATGGGCTCCCTGTGGAACTAGGCCTACGTCTAATGCCTAGAGCCTTTGAGACTACGTTCTACTCTGCTCTTAAGACTGTTCTCTTTAGCCGTGGTTGGGTCGGGGGCGCTTCCGAGTAGCTACTCTTGAAGAGGCGCTATATAAATGTCTGAAATGAATGAATTTTGTGTAGAACTGCACGTTAAAAAAGCCTTGTCAGGGCCTATGGTAAATGCGTAAAAATAGCAAAAATGGAGTGACAATTAGACCTACACACCTGTCTCACCAGAGCATTAGACCTAACTTTCCTCAGAACATGTTTTTAATGTAAGCACAGGTTTATCCGGTAGAAAACGCAAATTGCTGCGAAGTGCGGCAGCCTTGCAGGTCATGTCGTCCATGGAGGCGGATTACATTATAGACGTGTGCATGGATGATTTGAATATTTGCTGATCGATTATCAGGATAATGACGAGCAGGGCTGGCGACAGAAATTGCGGGATGGATCCCAAGGCGCAGCAGTCATTAAGCTATCTTTATGCTTTATTAGAGAATTTTAAAGAAAACGTTGAAATAATAAAAGTGCTAATCGTATCACCATGCGATATTTTTTATCCTGGAGTGGGCGCGGTGGTGTAGTGGTGGGCTCGGTACCTTGGAGTCGGATGGTTCCAGGTTCGAATCCACCTCAATCCATCGCGTTGGGAGACTTGGGACCCTGAGCAAGTCCTTCACTCGCAATTGCTCGTGGGCTTCGGCGTGAAACTCCGATGCAGTGTCCGCGCTGTAGGTTAGTCGGAAGCGCATCTGAGTAGCGAGTTTCGCTATGGCAAATGTGAGAAACAACTAAAGAAAAAATTTATGTAACCTATGCATTTATTTAATTCTGTTGTTATTTTAAAAATATAGTAGCCTATGTGTCATCATCATCAACATCGAAATCCTTGGGCTAAACGCCCGTAGGTGTCCGGCGCCACTCTCTGTTTGAGTCTGTCTCGCGTCATGTTGCCCATCTTCAACCTGTCCGGTCTGCAGGTCCATACCATTAACATCTTGAACCAGCTAGACCACCTTGTCTGATGAAGAGAATATGGGGAGAGAGGCACGAAGGACAACCTGGGTCAATGCCCGTATGTGTCCCAAGCTCTCTCCCCCCGACTCTCTCCACTGGTCTGTACTGACCGGCCTGTGCATGTCAGCTCCACATCATGACACCTTGAAGCATCTGGGTCGCTATGTCACTTGTGTCGTGGTTTTTGTGTAGTAGAAGCCAGCCAGCCCTACTGTAGCCTATACATGTGTAGAATGCATAAAATCATAAACTTCATAATTACAAATGCATAAAATCATAAACTTCGCATAACCACGACCCAGCTCTGGGCGCCTGGCGTTTGCCTACTCCGCCTCCCTGCTCCTCCCTCTTCTCGGGCCTGCTGATGAGATTGCGGCTTGAGTTTGGTGAATGGCAGGATGATGGTACCTCGACCCGGACCACCATGGACTACTCTTACGGACAACCCTTTTGACTCAACGCACTTGATCCTGATCCTATGGTAACTCAACCCGGACCACCACGGACTACTCTCACGGACAACCCTCCTAACTCAACGCAGCGCTCGTGAATAAGCCGGTGCCCCGCGCTTGGCTTTCCAGTGGCGCTTTAGAAATTAGGAGATTACGATTACGATTACGATACGATGCCTTTTATATTACAATACCATCAATTTAACTGGTATTTAAGATGGTCCTGGCGCCTCCAAGTTCAAGTGTTGCCTATGGCCAGTGTTTGACGGGTTCAAACCTCCAAGTACAAAATTGCCGTAAATTTCTCAACTTTTCAAAACTGCGATCAAGTCTAATGGACACTTAAAGTGCTTCTGGCGACGTCTTTGCAAATGGCACAGAGCAAGAAAGCGTGAGCGAAGGGCTTGTTGAAGGTTCCCGTATAACCTACAGTCCTACACGGTATAGGCTACACAGTGTTTAACTCGAGCGAGGTTCGAACGCGTACCGGTACTCTCCAGTCTCCACGTTACAGATCGTACGGTCTAGACAATAATTTGCATGATCGTCAAAGGTATTAGGCCTGCAAGTAATTACAATTACTGTCGAAATCGAAACTCTGTCGTTCGGCCTTGAACTAGATCAAAAATGGTAAATTAAATGGTAAATGGTAAAAATGGTAAATGGAAAATCAGAGAAGGCACATTATACAGAATGCGCTTAGTAGGATATAATATATATAATGCTATTACACGTACATGTAGGCCTAGCTGTATGTCGATGAGTTAGCCTACCGTTTACCATTATTGATCTTGTAACATGCCCGTGGCAACAGAAAGTCCGCATATAAATCACATTTGCAGAAGGTCGAAAACCTTAACCTTCTACTGCGAGCACAATCATGTCGCTATGGATCACCTCGCTTCGATGCATACTGTCTGTTTGTCTGCACATAAAATAATGTCTGTATGCACCGATGTGTGATGATAATAGATATGATCTTCATTTGTTTTCGAACTGACACAACGCGGTATGATCACGCAGGGCCGTAAATCTGTCTCTGGATGTGGGGAGGGAAAATTTCACCTTCGGAATTGTGCGCAGTATACCCCCCTCACGGACCCCACTGGTCACTGAGTTCTGTGACACCCTATATATAGGCTAGTGTTAAAAAAATTGTAGATTCACACTCATCATCTTGACCATATCCTCATTGCTGCGGATCGGAGACCAGAGCCAACGACGTCAGTTTCCTCCATCCCTCTCAGTCCCTCGATCGCTCTCCTTATGCAATCCGCCATAGACAACCCCATCCACTCCTCGGCATTCACACTACTGCATATATTTTTATGTTCGGACTACAGAGAACAACAAGACTAGTGTTCTCTTGCCAAACCAAAACAGTTGAAAGTTCTAGGCCTATATATATATATAGTCGCTTAATTGTTTCTTCATTTTGACTTTCTGCATCTGAATTGGTTAGTATTCTATAGGCCTAGGAATCCACCTTAGCAGCTCATTTGTAGGGTCTACTGTAAATTTAGATGTCACCCGCATCTGTATTCTTCATGTTTGATCATCAACTTTAATTAGAGTCTTAGACAAGTCGGTAGCCTATAGCCTAGTATTCTAAACAATTATTGCGTTGACAAGGAGTTATGACATGTTTAAGAGTTGAGTGAACGTCAGTCAATAACGTACCTATACACTAGTTGAATAAATTAATTTTAATTATGCATAACTTCCTACATGTAGCCTACATAGGCCTAATCCACAACAAGGGGCTTGCTTTATCATGTCATTTTGTCATTTTTGACATCCCTTTCCTATCGATTTCGTTAATAGCTAAATTTCTTTTGACTGAGACCTCTGACTTCCGCAACTTATAGCTTCTGTTGGCGCTGAAGAAATCTCGAGATTGTGATTGCGCTCACAAATACAAACTGCAACCAACACAGATTTTTAAGTGGAAAAGATAAATTGACAGGAATCTGATCATAATGATATAATGCTGTTAGTGTTTGTCCCATTTCTGATGCACAGATTCAGGCAATGGCTAATTTTTATGTAGGCTAATGTGAAAAACTGTTATAATAGAGAATTAAGGCAGTGTGCATTGGCACTATTTTCTTCACACTTACCAGATTGAAGTGATTTGGAAAACGAAAAATATCAGACTAGTGTTTAAATTATTTAACGCACAGCACTTTTAATCATGAATTTAATTTGTTTAAAATTATTCATAATCCTCTTTTGACCTACAGTCATGCGGTATAATGTGGACTCGAGATGAACTGCTGTCAGCACTTCTTTCAAATCTGAGAGCCCACACTCCCAATATGATTACGGTACCCTATGTACTTGTATAGGCCTGCATGTTATGTATGTACTAGCTATTCAGAGGCGCTCTCGGCGTGACAGCCCCGAGGAAATAAGATTAAAGACTTCAAGCAGCGAAGGCTGAAGATAAGATCTTACTATGGATAGAGGGAGGAAGGCTATTCCACATAGAAGGGTCTACACTGGTAAACGCTCGGTTTTGGGTCATGATAGTCATTGCCCGAGGAACTATATAGGTGATAAATTCGATCGATCAGCAGACTGAAGAGGGCGGGGAAGATAGCCTACTGCGGAGAGGTGTTCGTGCATTAAGTCACAAAGGTATATATAATAGGCCTATATACAGGAGCTTGTCCAGTTCGAGTTTACACGTATGTATGCTATATATATACATACATGGTTGTTGTATATATGCATATATATATATATACAGTCATTATCTGTCTTCTCGCTGCATGGCCACTATCTCCCTGCAGTCTTGCAGGATCATAGAGCCTATATTGGGCGTACTTGTCACATCATAAATTCCTTTCCCTTTGTATTAATTGAGAGGAGATCTTATCTTTCAAATTTCAATGGATACATTTACACAGGTCCTCTTAATTGTAGCTCTAGCTTTTATTCGCACAGAGCAAGTTTCCAAGTATCTACAATTCGATTGTAAAATGTGCAGTCGCCTACAGCTTGCAGACCTTAACATTGTGACACAGCCAACAGAAAATGTGGGGAGGGAAATCCTTCACGTTTCCTCCCCAGGTTGAAAGTGGGGAGGGAATTCCCTCCCTTCCCTCCCCGGGATTTACGGCCCTGTGATCACGGACCACAATATGAGCGGATGATCGCAAGTTTTTACACGAATCGGTATCAACAGCATATGGCTGTTTGATTCGATTTTATGTGCTTATGCATCTATGTATGTATGTATGTATGTATGTATGTATGTATGTATGTATGTATGTATGTATGTATGTATGTATGTATGTATGTATGTATGTATGTATGTATGTATGTATGTATGTATGTATGTATGTATGTATGTATGTATGTATGTATGTATGTATGTATGTATCGTATCATCGTATCTGACCATTTGTAAAGCGCTTCTTGCAGCAAGAGCCTTTCAGAAGCGCTCCCAGTGCGTGCAACTCCGAGAGAAAAGGCAGGTCTTTATATATATAGACAAGAGAAAGATGACGAAAGACTACCAGAGAGGATGGCAGAGCGAAAGGATGGGAGAAGACCATTCCATAGGGAGGGACCTATGCAGGCAAATGATCTGGATTGAGCCATGGCGGTCCTGACGCGAGGAACAAAGAGGTCAAGCCGATCTGAGGACCTAAGAGGACGCAGCGAAGTGGCCGAAATGGGGCGAAGTATGTATGTATGTATGTATGTATGTATGTATGTATGTATGTATGTATGTATGTATGTATGTATGTATGTATGTATGTATGTATGTATGTATGTATGTATGTATGTATGTATGTATGTATGTATGTATGTATGTATGTATGTATGTATGTATGTATGTATGTATGTATGTATGTATGTATGTATGTATGTATGTATGTATGTATGTATGTATGTATGTATGCACGTATGTATGTATGTATGTGTGTATGTCTGACCTAAGATCTACAGTTAGGTTATCCATTCGGTCAAATTTGTTTTTATTAACTCAAAAACTTTCCAGCTATAGCTGAAAAATGGAAACCTGAGAGATTTAAAACAATGTGACGAGCATAAGCAGAGCATACATGTATAACCTACATCTATGTGCATTTTATAAATACACACTGTAAACCGGTACTGTATAGTGTACAGACTGTACACCTATGGCGTTTAAACACAATTAATACAATAGGCCTACAGTAACGCTAATATTGCAATAATAATCTCTAAATTTCAACAGCGCCTAAATATAGGCAAAGTCGCAGAAACCAGCTTATTCACAGGCGCATATCCAGAGCATAATCGACATGCGGGGAGCTAAGATCGGTTTCTGGTCAAGATCCAAGATAAAATTACAACTTTAAACATCGTCCACCGTAGCAATCTCACTAACTACTTGCCTACCTAACACTCCAGATCTTGACCATCGTGGGCCCTGCCTACCACATTTTTTGAATGAGCGCCTGTTAATAAACTGGTTCCCGCGACTTCGAGTTTGCTGTAAAGGCCTAGAGGTTTCGAGTTTACGATTACGATCGCGATCCAAAGAGGCCAGCAGAGGTTACCTCAATTTAAGCATAATGTATCTATATGCCCCACAGTTGCATCAATGTTTCAACAGATGTGTACACTGAATTAGACAATCAAATTGCAATCTAATTCATAGGTCGCACTATAGGCGAGCTGTGCATTATTTATAAAGCATTACAAATCGTCTCGTGCACATGATCGCGACTTATTCATAAAATATGAAGCAATAAAATTATTGTCTGGTAGTAAAGCCATCGTCATAGTGTGCCGTAGATGTAGGCCCTACTTATTTCTCAGCAATTTTTGTACGATGCTTGGGCAAATAAATGTAGAAACGGAGATTAAAGCATTCGCTATAATAGTCTAGATAGGTTATAGTAGATAATGTGTTTCTGGCTTATTCATGGGCCTATCTCTCTCTCACTCTTACATGCATACATACAGGGTGCGCCAAAAAAAGTAATCCCCTACGGCTTTTTATCAATATCTTGGCCAAAAATAGGAATTTTTCAAATCCAGTTTTACGGGCTTGAAGGTAATTCATATCTACGTACAATAGCCAAATTTCATATCCATATGTGAAACAGAACAAAAGTTATATCCCTTTTAGTGAGGCCACCCACCGGTTTTTGACGATTCAAAAAC
>OX457043.1:25642930-25745430 GCA_949752735.1 Lumbricus terrestris | reverse complement strand
ATGTGTCCCTCCATGAAGTCAGAAATTGTTGAATTTTCACATTGCATTTTAAGCTGCCATCTTTACAAAATTGCTCAACATTCGCAGTGCTGACATGCCTAGTCTAATACTTCTATGATTGTTCTTGCAATTATAATAATTCCTTATTCAGTTTCCACATTGTAATGATAGGCCACATGCAGCATTGTAAGCTGGGATCTAAGCAAAATTACAGATTATTATTTCAGTGCTGATTACAAGAGTGGTTGAAAGTTTCAATAAAATTAATATAATTATTATTACAATCATAATTTCTTGACGTATCAAATTTAGCAACTCAGTTCTGCTGCTTCTGGACCATTAGGCCAACAGCATAATAGGCCTAGTAGCCTAACGAATAACTGCAGACAGATCTAGGCTATAATTATATAAGACCTACTTTCTTGCATTGGAATTGGCTTATTCCCGCGCGTTGCTAAAAAGGCTTGTACTGTTGACCATGGAGGATAGGCCTACAGTTCTCGGAATTGCCACAAATGTTACACAAACCAAGGAAGAACCGCCAAAATCTGGAAGTCATGTAGTATGCCTAATGATGCTGTTTTACTAAGTGTTCAAGTAACAAAACCTTTTTAAATTTCGACAGTTTTAAATTTGAAAGGTAGCACTAAAAAGTCGAAAATTGGTTTTACAAAAATAGTACTTGTACAAATATTAACAGTAAATTATACTCATTGTAAGATGATTGTATCATATTATTACATTAATAGATTTTATCATCATAATATCATACAATAGTAAATAATATCACGGTATATTACTAGAGTTCGTGTATTATACAATAGTGTAAGCAGCAATTCAAACTTCTAATTTGGTCAAATGTTTTGGGTAGTCATTTCTGGGTGAAGTTCCTTCCACACTGGGAGATGCTTAGATTAAACACTGAACGTAACCCGGTTCCCGTCTCAAACTCTCAGTCTCAGATATAGAGTGCCGGTACTCTATTCATGCCTTCTATGGGCATGTGTGTCATTTTGTTACGTTTATTAATATTGATAGAAGAACCTATAGGCCTATACACAGCTAGAGCACAGCAATCTTTGTATTACAAGTGTACTGTGTAAAATAAATTTAAGCTTAGCACACGTTAAAGTTCGTATAACATGTTGCTAATTTGTTATGCAATGTAGCATTTTGGGTCGCCGCGGGGCCCCCCTGTTGCGCGGGGCCCTAGGCCCGGGCCTCGCGGGCCTGTGCCTTAAAACGGCTCTGTGTTGTCCTGCTCCCTACCAAATATAAGTGGCATCAAGCGAACCGTGGGTTCGTTAACCCAATGTAATAATGTTTTTCGATACATAAATGATGCACAAATAATAATTTTCGTATTCCAGGCCTTTAATTAAAAGAAATTCACCAACCCCCCAATTTACACCCGAAAAACGTCAAACCCCCCACTTTCAGAAACCGTGGGAGAACGTTCTCCCAACCTCCCCATTGGTAGACGCCACTGTTTGGGATTACATTTTCAGTGGCAATCTTAACAGGACAGCTGCCACCTCATCATTTGTGGCGCTGTACAAAAATGCTCTGAGCTCCTGTTCGCTCCTGCAGTGCCTGCTGGATCGGCCACTAATAACTTATCGCACATGTTGTCATCAATATGCTGATGACACTCAGGCATAATTATGTCCAGAGTCCAGCGTTATCCAACCGCCTCAGGTTAAATCCTGGAAAAACACAATTTATTTGGGTTGGAAGTCGCGTGCATGTTTCTAAAATTGATATGCAAAATCTGCAACATTGCTTTCCTGGCATGACTTTTTCTACCATTGTGCGTGATTTGGGTGTGACCTTGGACCAGGAATTGTCCCTTTCTGATCACGTGAGAAATGTATGTCGCACTTGCTTTTACCATCTTCGTCAGATTCGCTCGGTGCGTCGCTCGCTTACAACCAAAACCGCCACTACTCTGATGCATGCATCTATATATGCACGAGAGTTGGCTATGGTAGTGCCATTTATGCGGGCTTAACCCTTTCACGCATTAATCTCCTCCAACTCACTCCTCAACCCCCACCAATCAGGCTTCACTAAACATCACTCCACAGAAACTCTACTTGTCTCTGTGTATAATAAACTGGTTTCTGCCGTCAGTCATCAACAAGTCTCCTGCCTCTGCCTCCTCGACATCTCCGCTGCATTCGACACCATCGATCACAATCTTCTTCTTAACCGTCTCTCTTCTTCTTTTGGCGTCTCTGGCACTGCTCTACTTTGGTTCCAGTCATATCTCTCTTCCAGATCCTTCTCTGTTAAAGCCTCCAGTCACTGTTCACAGCCCCTTCCACTATCTTGTGGCGTTCCACAAGGCTCCGTCCTTGGTCCGTTGCTCTTCATTCTCTACACCACTCCTTTAAGCCATCTCATAAAATCCTCGTCTGTTGACCACCATCTCTACGCAGACGACACTCAACTCTTCATTTCCTTCTCCCCAGGCTCTTTTTCCACCTCCATTGCTCAACTTCTCAATGTGGTCAATCTAATCTCTAAATGGATGTCTTCCAACCTCCTCTGCCTCAACCCCTCCAAAACAGAGTTCATCATTCTTGGACTTCCTGACCAAATCAAGAAAATCCCAGACCCTTCAATACACCTATCGACTAACTCTTCGTCTCTTACCTTTACTTCTGATGCTCCTGTCCGCAATCTTGGTGTAATGTTTGATTCGCATCTCTCCTTCTCTAACCACATCTCCAACCTATCGCGTTCCTGCTTCATGCACATCCGGGACCTCCGTCGCATCCGACCCATGCTCGATTTCAAAACTGCCTCTACCATTGCGACGTCCATCGTCCACTCAAAACTTGACTATTGCAACTCTCTGTTCTTAAGCCTTGACTCCTCACAACTTAAGCGCCTCCAACTCATTCAAAATTCTCTAGCTAGAGCCGTCACCAGAACACCCAGACATCATCACATCACCCCCATCCTCAAATCACTTCACTGGTTGAAAATCCCAGAGCGAATCCACTTCAAAGTTCTCTCCTTAACCTACAACTCCTTGCAATGCTCTCAGCCAAGTTATCTTCGCGAACTCTTCACCATCCAACCTACCCGTTCTACCCGATCATCCGCCTGCCTTACACTTTCTCGACCGCCGGTCACAAGTCATCTCAAGTTCTCCAACCGAGCCATATCCATCTCAGCACCACGCCTTTGGAATGAACTGCCTCCTGAATTCCGATCCTTTTCAGTCCATCCGCCATCATTACTAATCACACACCATCACCTTCCTCAGGCTCCTCTATCCATCACACCTCGGGCTTTTCATTCAAAACTCAAGACACTCCTTTTCACGAACTCTTACCCTGTCTCATCTGATCCTCCACCTTCCAATTCCCGGCCCAAACGACACCCGCCTTAATAGCTGTTCCGCCCCTCTGATCCTATGGAATTTCGACCCTGACCACCACGGACTACTCTCACGGACAACCCTTCTAACTCAACGCATTTGATCCTGATCTTATGGTAACTCGACCCGGACCACCACGGACTACTCTCACGGACAACCCTTCTAACTCAACGCAGCGCTCGTGAATAAGCTGGTGCCCCGCGCTTGGCTTTCGAGTGGCGCTTTAGAAATTTCGAGTTTACGATTACGATTACGATTAATAAGTTACAATCTGTCCTTAATGCTGCAGCTCGCCTGATTGGCGGCATACCAAAGTTTGGGCATAATATATTATATCAAGTTTTATACGGGAAGAACTGCACTGGTTGCTAGGCAAAAACGTATTGAGTTTAAGATTATAATGTTCATGCGTAATTGCCTAGCAGGCCAAGCTCCGACCTATCTTATGGAACTCTGTGTGCCTGTGCTATCAATTCCAGGCCGTAGATTCCTTTGCTCTGCTACGCATGGTGACCTGGTTGTCCCTATGGCTCGATCTTCCACAGTACTGCACAGAAACTTTGCTGTGGTCTTTCTGGAATAAGTTACCTATTAGTCTCCGTAATGAACTTCTTTGTCTTTCTTTGCCTCTTTTCCGCAAGCGTTTGAAAACCATTCTCTTTGATTGTGGTTTGGTGTCAGGTCGGGAGCGCCTCTGAGGAGATCTCTTGAAGGGGCGCTATATAAATGTACGATTACAATTACAATTACAACAGATGCTATTTATTTCAACACTTAACTACTACATAAATACAGTACAACAATAAGGAAGTTAATAGCACCAAGTAAATTTACACAATCTCAATTAACTGTACGAGAAGAACCTAAGGGCGATGAAAGCTTACAGCAAGATAATCATCTAATAACTCACTTATTTACAAAAGGAAGTAAACCCAGTGAACAACTGCATAAAGTGTGGAAACATAGGTGCCTGGACGCCTCTTACCTTTCCAAAAGCAGTGCCTGAACGCACCCTACCTTTCCAGGCTTTACTGGCCAACAATTAAGTGGCAGGACGGCGTTTAGATTTTAAAATAAGTGCACGGACGCCGTCCATGACCGTCCAGCCACACTTTAAGCCCTGAGTAAACCTTTAGAGTTCACCAACTCTACACATGTGTATACGCCAATAGGCCAACATAAACCTATCGCATTTCCTGTGGTCGTTTAGTACCTACTATATAGCCTAACCTCCTCTAACGTGATGAACATTTGCACGTTTCTTCAGCAGAATATCCCTTCGGGGTAAATCATCTGTTGCTTCTTTTAAGTGGGCCGCGGATCGTGAAAGCGACTGCAAAATTGTCCCTGTAGGCCTATATGTGTTCATTGTTATGACCTTAAATCAACCTGTGTAGCCTATAATAGAATGTCTCTTCTAGGCCTATATGAAACCCACAAACCAGTCACCAGAGCCTTCTATTACAGTAACAGAAGGCTCCGATGCAACCTATTATTATTTTTTATTTGTTCGCCATATCAGGTAGCATCCAATGTTTTTATGCACGAATAGGCAACGCAATTTATGGCTAATTTGCGTCTAAGACCATTAGTCTAAGACTGTAAATATATTGATTTTTCTCGTTCATGTCACCGTATATATACATAAACTCATAATTGCGTGCATGCACAAGAGATAAAATGATAATCCGAACGCGGTAGGCTTAGGCCTATATTTCTGGATCGGAGTAGCCAATTATAGGAAAATAATGAAGAAACAAAGGTTACTATAATATAAGTTGTGCAATTAATTTCGTTTTGTGCATCGAAATCACAGCAGTCAAGACAAACAATGCATAATCCAGGATCATCTAAAGCTGAAAATCATGGATATCTAAGAAATGACAATATAACAGTCTCTTTTGCGCCTGCGTTGATAGTTATCATCTACCCTGTACCAAATGGGAAGGTTTGGCTATAAAACAGGTCAGCTTATAAGAAACTGTGCCCCGCTCAGAGTCTGCATGATTTATCAAGAGACGAATCTATAAAATGGTCCTTTTGATTGCTTTCTATATAGAATCTCAAAGGGGTTTCCCCATGCAGCGAAATACCGTTCTAATAATATAATATATCACAACGGTTTCTACTAAGCCAATAAATTATATCGACTGTCAATTGATTATTTTTCTTATAATGGAGACACAGAGAAGAAGGCAGGTGAACCAGCAGATACGCAGGCAGAGACAATGCGGCATACAGGAAGACAGAGAAGCACTGAAGCAGGCAGAGAGGAAGGTGGTATTGCATAATTATGGAGGCAGGTATACAGAGACAGAAGGCGACAAGGAGGTGAGCACGAAGGCAATCTGCTCTCTTGTCTTGGTCTACAGTCTTGAATCATTCTTTAGTCCGTTTAGTCTTATAGGCCAACTTTGGTCGGTGCTCCAACAATATCCGATGAGCTTATAGGCAGGTAGGCCTATAGGCCTATAAATCTAGAAATCCACTACCGGTACTGGACATATTGGTTTTCAACAGGCAGAGCCGTTTTAAGGCACAGGCCCGCGAGGCCCGGGCCTAGGGCCCCGCGCAACAGAGGGGCCCCGCGGCGACCCAAAATGCTACATTGCATAACAAATTAGCAACATGTTATACGAACTTTAACGTGTGCTAAGCTTAAATTTATTTTACACAGTACACTTGTAATACAAAGATTGCTGTGCTCTAGCTGTGTATAGGCCTATAGGTTCTTCTATCAATATTAATAAACGTAACAAAATGACACACATGCCCATAGAAGGCATGAATAGAGTACCGGCACTCTATATCTGAGACTGAGAGTTTGAGACGGGAACCGGGTTACGTTCAGTGTTTAATCTAAGCATCTCCCAGTGTGGAAGGAACTTCACCCAGAAATGACTACCCAAAACATTTGACCAAATTAGAAGTTTGAATTGCTGCTTACACTATTGTATAATACACGAACTCTAGTAATATACCGTGATATTATTTACTATTGTATGATATTATGATGATAAAATCTATTAATGTAATAATATGATACAATCATCTTACAATGAGTATAATTTACTGTTAATATTTGTACAAGTACTATTTTTGTAAAACCAATTTTCGACTTTTTAGTGCTACCTTTCAAATTTAAAACTGTCGAAATTTAAAAAGGTTTTGTTACTTGAACACTTAGTAAAACAGCATCATTAGGCATACTACATGACTTCCAGATTTTGGCGGTTCTTCCTTGGTTTGTGTAACATTTGTGGCAATTCCGAGAACTGTAGGCCTATCCTCCATGGTCAACAGTACAAGCCTTTTTAGCAACGCGCGGGAATAAGCCAATTCCAATGCAAGAAAGTAGGTCTTATATAATTATAGCCTAGATCTGTCTGCAGTTATTCGTTAGGCTACTAGGCCTATTATGCTGTTGGCCTAATGGTCCAGAAGCAGCAGAACTGAGTTGCTAAATTTGATACGTCAAGAAATTATGATTGTAATAATAATTATATTAATTTTATTGAAACTTTCAACCACTCTTGTAATCAGCACTGAAATAATAATCTGTAATTTTGCTTAGATCCCAGCTTACAATGCTGCATGTGGCCTATCATTACAATGTGGAAACTGAATAAGGAATTATTATAATTGCAAGAACAATCATAGAAGTATTAGACTAGGCATGTCAGCACTGCGAATGTTGAGCAATTTTGTAAAGATGGCAGCTTAAAATGCAATGTGAAAATTCAACAATTTCTGACTTCATGGAGGGACACATTCGGACATTCCTTTCCCATAGCCCTCCCGTCTCGGCGCTACACGTCTCGAGCAATCGACCGACAAAAATGTGTGTGTAAATACTTGTTCTCCGTCCCCGGAAACCTTGATTTGGCTAGAGTAGATTAGACTCGTGGATATGTTTAGGATTAGGGTTTGTGCCTAGGGCCCCAAAACTCCTTAAAACGGCCCTGTCAACAGGTCACACGAAGCGGCTTCATATTTTGTTTTAGCCTACATTACGTATACCAGTCAGATTTAAACGGTTCAAATGTAAAAATAAAAGTACATTTCACCATCAGAAATAAAATAAGAACTTTATGGCCAAATTTTTACCTGGATGGAAGATAACAAATAGAATTTGTATCGAACAAAGATGCATGTATAGGCTATTATATAGCACATGTGGCCCTCAACTTTTTGCAGAAGGGACAAAATACAACAACTACGGTGACATTTTGGCAAGAGCTTGAGAAACAAAAACAGGACATTAAGGAAATTGGTTTTTAAAATAAAGGTTGCTAAATGTAGCCTAATTATCTCAGTTTAACTTTATGTATTTTATTATTAGTGCCATGGTACGAAGAAATTAGCAAAAACACAGAAAGTATGCGTACGGTAGTTTAAAAAAAAGCCAATTTTCCTGGTTGGGGGAAAGTGCCTCTCTTGCCCCAATGTGCGGGCGCCCACGACATGCAGCGGTCATAATATAGCGCTAGAGATTTACACCGGTTTAAGCCACTCTTGATTCTCGGAATATTAATGGCCGGGTACACGTATCTGATGCCAGGTGGACAAAGCCTGTTGGGAATTTTCTGTGAAAATGGCGCAATAAAATTCGCAATTGCAATACTTTTACGAAATATCGGCGGATAATAATATATTCTAGTCAGCGAATAAAGACACGAGTAGGCCTACGCAGTCAATTGTCTGCCATGTCCAGTTGCGTCCAGTTGACCGACAGTCTGTATGCAGGCCTAAGCCTACTCTTCCGTTACCATGGACGACGACGACGTTATTGGTCAGTTTCCGCTGGTTCTCTGCATGGTCAGACAAGTGGCAATAAGTGGCAATAAGTCGCTGGTCAGCCGCTGGTCAGCCGTCCACTCCACGTCCCACCTGTTGTCGCCTCAATGTCCACGCAGTCCAACCACGTCCACCCATCTGTCATCCGCTTCCGCCTCTCTGTCTCCGCTTCCCACTCCTTCTCCATCTTCCTACTCCTCCTTCTCCATGTTTCCTCCTTTCCACCGCCACTTCCTCATTTTCCTTCTCCTCTGTGCTAGCGTGTTAGTGTGTGTGTGTCTCTGACTCTGTGTGGGCATGTGTGAGTGTGTGTATATGTGTGTGAGTGTGTGCATATGTGTGTGAGTGTGTGCGTATGTGTGTGAGTGTGTGCATGCGTGTGTGTGCATGTGTGTGCATATGTGCATGTGTGAGTGTGTGCATATGTGTGTGCGTGCGTGCATGTGTGAGTGTGTGCATATGTGTGTGCATGTGCACGTGTGTGTGTATGCGTGTGCGCGTGCGCAGTGAATCGTGTAATTGTGTTGTGTTGTGTATGTTTCCGGGAACGGAAATTGCATGTCCTGTCAGTCGCAATTCGACGGACGATGCTGCTTTTGTTGCTCACTCTGCTTTCTTCTTCTGCCTCTGCTGCTATATACTGCTGCTGCAGGTAGCAGACGTAGGCCTGATCCGCTGCCGTCCATTGCCAGTAGGCCTATACGCGTGGCGATGGGCCTTCTACGTCTGCTGCATCTATAGCATACACGTCTGTAAATAAAGGCGGCGTAGGTGCATGTGTGCGTGCGAAGCGTGGCATGATGGCATCGCAGAAATTGCCTAAGTCCGTTCACTTAGTGCTTGCAGACGGTGTTCATTGCAAGATGATGGTAGCCGTCAAGGATGATGGTAACCGTCAAGGATGATGGTAACCGTCAAGGATGATGGTAACCGTGAATTAATGTACGTAGCTTACATGTATATGTCACGTGAGTGAAGCACCTATATTGATACAATCATTCCCTATAATGGTTTGGAAATCAGCGCAAATATGGTTCTATCACGAAAGACTTAACCGTCGCTTTTCTCATGACGAAAAAGGCGACGATAAAATAGCACCGGAGTCAAGAGCGAAAGATCAAAACCATTTCGACCTAATTAATTGTTGTCTAAGTCTTTGTCTAGACTCTAGAGTTTTACCTGTCGGCAGATCTGACGGCCTCGTTCATTCACTCGTTCTGCTCGTTCGTCCGTCAATTGCTCTGCGTGTCTGTATGCCTGCCTATATGCCTGTAAATATGCCTTTGTATGATGTGTGTCTATTTTTCAGTTTCCTCTAGATTTGTTTCTATCCTGTGTGCAGCATATGTCTGTCTGTCTGTCTGTCCGTCTGTCTGTCTGTCTATCTACCTGTCTCTATTTTTCTTGTCTGTATGTAGATATATATGTTTATCTGTCTGTCTGTTTGCTTGTATGTCCAATTGTCTGTCTGACTGTCTGACTATCTGTTTGTATGTCCTTCTGTCTTTAAGTGTGTCTGTCTGTAAAGTTAGCTGTCTGTACAACGGACTGTCTGTCTACCCGTCTCTATCTTCTCTGTCTGTCTACCCGTCTGTCTGTCTGTCTATCTATCTATCTCTCTGTCTGTGTGTCTGTAACGTACGTCTGTCTGTCGGTAAATATTTATCTATCTTGTTTGTCAGCTGTTGTCCGTCGATCTTCATTCTGTCTAACTGTCTGTCTGTCTGCCAATGTGACAGAAAATTGATATTACGTCAGCCAATATAATGTATAAATGATTTATATATATTATATATGTATATATATATATATGTAGGTCTATGTACAAAAAGGATATACTTAATATTTTATACATATAATGTATATATATATATATATATATATATATCTATACTAGCTGGGGTACCCGGCGTTGCCCGAGAAATTTAGAATTCGACCCGCTCTGGCCACAGCCCCACCACACCACACCCACCACACCCCACCACACTCCGACCTCCACCGGTACGCCACCTGAGAAATTTGGGTTTTCGGGAAAATTTCCTCGTCCCAGCCCCCCGCCCCCCACTTCCACCCCACCTCCACCCCCCGCCCCCCACTTCCACCCCACCTCCACCCCAACCTCCTACCCCACCCGTCCACCTCCCACACCCACCCCTCCCACCCACCACGTCCCCAGTTTGTCTTCAGTAAATCATCTTCCTCGTCATTCTCAATAGCACTTAATTGGTTGCTTCATCATTCAATCTGCAAGAAAATCCGAAGCTTAACAGTTACTGTCTTACAAGTTTTGCTGAACGATGATCCGAACATAAGCATCTGTTGAAAGCAGCTAAGCAAATAATACTTAATACTAGATAATAACGCCAAATAAGTAGATAGGATTACTGCAATGATGAATGTATTCAATGTTGTTTAACATTATACTTTCTATTAAGAAATGCTGGTTCTTTTGACTCAGGTCATTAGGTGTCTAGTACAGGGCCGTCTTATGGTCATTGTAGGCCCTAAGCACTTTTGCATATTAATCCATTCGTAGGCCCCCAAGGCCTATCCAACTCAACTCTGTATTAATTCAAATTGCAACACATTTACATTATTTCTTAAAATTATGCTGAACCATGTTTTGTGATCATTGCCAGACTTATAACTGAGATGGGAAAGCGGCTAGCAGCTTACGCAACACTACATGAAAGATTAAATTTTCTTCGCGACAGAACTTTATCAACTGAAGAAATATTGATTAGAGCAATGGCATTAATTGAGATCCGTGTGATCTAGAAGATGCATTTATTGACGAATTTCTTTTGTTTTCTCGAATGTTTGCAGACAATAAATCTGTAGCTGAAATGATTAGGTCACAAATAGCTGACAAGCTGGTCTCAAGTTTTCCAAATGTCAATTATGCTTTTCAAATTAATTTATCTTTCTATTTTTGGAACAAGTTGTGAAAGTGAACGTTCTTTTTCGAAACTGAAAATTATCAAAAATTACTTTCGGTCAACGATGGGACAGGCACAATTATCCTCCCTTGCATTGCTTTCAATTGAAAACCACTTAATACGAGAAATGACATTTGAAGACGTTATAAGCGATTTCGCGAATGCAAAGAGCCGCAAAGTTAACATGTTACTGTTTCATTAGCTAACTAGCCTTTAAAAAGTTAGCTCGTTAAAATTAAATTTGCAAGTTTTCGTTTTCTGTTTGTTTTTCCGGTCATTGACCAATCACTGCATTTATTTTTAATATATTTTTTCAGGATTTCGTAGGCCCCTGGTAAGTTCGTAGGCCCTAGGCACAGTGCCTACTGTGCCTACTGGATAAGACGACCCTGGTCTAGTAATTAATTAATTCATACCTGAATCCAGTGCAAAGCAGTTATAGTCCTAAACGGTACAAATAATTATAAGCCTAATAATAATATTTATGATTGGCATTCGTCTGTTTTTCAGGAAACACTCCATTGATTATCAGCGCCACGGTTGGCAACGACGTTGCCATAGAGATATTGATTCGTTCGTTCCGTCGTCTCGGTCTCAACGTCAACCACGTCAACAGCGACGGTCAGACGGCGCTGCTCGTCGCCGCCAGGAACGGCTTCGTCGCCTGCGCCTCCCTGCTGGCCGTCGACGGGCGGGCCAACGCCTCCCGCACGGACCCGGAGACGGGGAAGACGGCCGAGCAGTTGGCGCGGGACAGGGGATGCAGCCTCGCCGATGTCAGACCCTTCTCCGTCTCCGGATATGCAGGAGGTGGAGGAGGCGGTGGGGGTGGAAGAGGCGGGTCTGCTTCCGCGGCTGGAAGAGGCGCGTTCTGGGCAGTGAAGACGGCCTGGTCGTCGACACGGTTCGATGACGGTTCTGGTACGGTGAACGCGGAGGTTGGGGATCGGGATGAGGAGGATGAGGAGGAGGAAGAGCAGGGCTGCAGAGCGAAGAAGGGAGTTGCCGATGATGGGATTGCGATGGAGGAGAAAAAAGGAGGAGGAGGAAGTAGAGGAGGGGAGATGGGAAGATTTGGGAGATCGATGGGCGGTGAATCCTTCCACCGGATGTTTGGATCAAGAGGACTTCTTCAGCGCAGTTCCAGTCTACCGTCGTTGAGGATTGGCATCGAAGGACTGCCTGCCTCTCCTCCTCCGTTCTCCTCCGTTGCTGCTGCTGTCCAGCCATCTTCGACATCCCTCAATCTCGGATCGTCGCGTGTCCTCGCCACCTCCGCAGCGGCGTCCAGTGATCAGTCAACCATGACGAATGAAGCAGACGGTCGACGGAGGTCACCTGGTCTCAATACGGACGAGGGTCCAATAAAGAACGGTGCCACGGATGAAGGAGGACAGACGCCTCCGGGACAATCCATTCCAGGTCTGGATTCAACATGACTGCAGCAGAGGACGGCGGAAGAGGAGGACCCGGGGATTCTCCGGACGGATGTGAGACCTTTCAGTCAGAAGTCAAGAGAGGAAGTGGAGGAAGAAAGATAACCGAGGCCATAATTATTGTGGGACAGGCACGCAACCTTATGAGGCCCCTAACCCAATCAACTGAACGCAAATCATTTTAAGACCATTAACGATTGTATTGGCTGAAGACATTGTGTGCCAACTTAGCCAACTGACCAGCAACGTTGACCACCTGTTGGCCAAGTAATGTTTGGCCTGGCCACCCTACTAGCCAACCTTTTATCCAACGGACCAACAGCGATCCGACTATAATTATGATGGGACCTTTATACGTGCTGGCATACACACTGATCACGCATGCACGCACGCGCGTAAGCATGCACCTTGTACCGACCAACCTGTATTCATGCTAAAGAGATGTTTATTCGAGATATCGTGTAAGTAATAAACAACCAAATTTCAATCATATTGGTTAATCGTCTCATTTACCAGAATCAACGATCAACGATCAACCAACAACCAAACAACTGATCTGCCACAAATCATTTGCTAAAAACGTTTAAATTAAATTACCCGACAAACGATTCGTAGGGCCTATACCAAATAATTATGGACTGTGAAATAACTTTCCAACCGACTTTGGCTGAAAAAGACCGTTGGTTGTTGCAAATGTGATGTATTGGAACATGGAGAAGAAAATAGTAGAAAAGAAGAACAAATAATAATAAGATGGAGGCGGTAAGAAGAAAGGAGAAGAAGACAAGGAAGGAAGGAAGGAAGGAAGGAAGGAAGGAAGGAAGGAAGGAAGGAAGGAAGGAAGGAAGGAAGGAAGGAAGGAAGGAAGGAAGGAAGGAAGGAAGGAAGGAAGGAAGGAAGGAAGGAAGGATGGAAGGAAGGAAGGAAGGAAGGAAGGAAGGAAGGAAGGAAGAGACGTTGAAGCTATCCCAATATATCTATTATGTCCCCCACCTCAATGGACATTGTTAACTATAATATACTTCATTCTTCTAAGCATTGGCATTATGTGCTGCTGGCATTCGATGGGCAGTATACTGTATAGGCCTACAGCCCTACTCGTGCTCGCAGTTTTATTTTCCCACTGACTGTCTGCTATTCATTCATTCGGACATTTATATAGCGCTTCTTCAAGAAAAAAAATACTCAGAGGCGCTCCCGACTCCAGCGCGCCCAAAAAGAATAGTTTTAAGTTTAGTAAGGAAGGATCCTGGTAGAGTCCCAGGGTGTAGGCGTAGATCAAAAGGAAGGCCATTCCAGACCACTGGTCCAACCACAGAAAAGGCTCGATTCTTCATGGTAGTAGTACGAGCAAAAGGAACTAAGAGGACTCCCTTATCTATATAACTCCCTTATCTATATATAGTTACTTCAAGAGTATAGGCCTATATATACTCCGGTGGATGAAAATGAAGCAAAATTCCAGAAACAAACTCCCATGGGAGTTTAAACTCAAACCTATTTATTTACAGCTTATAGCATTCTATAATTGATAGTAATCATCATCGTGCATTCATTCATTCATTCATTCATTTCTAGAATTTATAGGTCTTATCATATAAGTCGGACACCCTTTTGTTCTGACCGAGGTTACTCCGTAACGCAGCGTCACATCTACATGAGGTAAAGTTTATTGTGTAGCTTATCATCTCATGCAACTAATGCAGTCAGTTAAACCTGGCCAATTTTATATGAACTCGATCAGGAGAGTGCCAAGTATAGCGAGCTGACAAAATTTGACTTTTCGGTTTTTCGGGTAAAGCTGGACACCTTGGTTGTTAAACCTGGACAATAATTTGATGATTCAACCATATTTTGTTAAAGTCGGACAATAATAATTTGATGATTCAACCATATTTTGTTAAAGTCGGACAATAATAATTTGATGATTCAACCATATTTTGTTAAAGTCGGACAATAATAATTTGATGATTCAACCATATTTTGTTAAAGTCGGACAATAATAATTTGATGATTCAACCATATTTTGTTAAAGTCGGACAATCGATAAACTGAACGATTTTCACCAAGATCTGCGCCAAATTTAATAGAAAAATTTCATTGAACACTGAAGGTAAATGAAATATAGGTATACCAAATCAAAAATCAGTAAGCTTAGGTCAGTCAACGTCTTGGCCAGCTACAAAGATTGTCTTGCCAATGTCCTTATTCCAGTTTTCTTGTCTCTAAACTCTTCTAGGGCCAATTTCATCTTTTCTTCACTCCAACTGTTCAGCTTTTCTGGTCTTCGTTTTTGTGACTTTATTTGGCTAACTGCTGGCGTTTCCTGTGACTTCTTTTTCTTCGTTTTTCGTTTCTGGCCAACATTTAGGATCCTTGCCATGGTCGCAACTAGGCATACGTGGAAAAAATAAGAAATCTGAAGCATTAGCATAACTTCATTTACGCAATGTCGGACACAGGGGCAGGTCCTAGCAAGAGTGTCCGACTTTGCCACAAGCCCCTGATGGTAAAGTCGGACACACTTCAGGCAGGTCTTAGCAAGAGTGTCCGACTTTGAAACAAGCACCTATGGCAAAGTCGGACAGCATACAGCTACAGTTTCAAGCGTGATACCAGTTCAATATCGCTCAAACAAGTTACGCAAAACAGGCATCATACATTAATCTATATAATAGAAATCAAAACTCTTCCTCTTCAGCAATAAAAATAATCGTAAACCCTTAACACTGAATAAAGGATTTCATTATGTCAACCTGCAAAAGTTCAGAAATTCGATTTACATCAAAAACAATCGCGTCTTTAAAATAGAGGCAAACTTCCTATGGAGGTTAATAAGTTTTAATCACTAGATGAACCATCTGCAAATAAAATCTAATATACTGCCACCTGGTGATCGAAGTCTCACACGCTAGGCAGGCCGGCACAAATTTTGTCCGAGATTGCCTGATGTCCGACTTTATATTAGGTCTCCCTATAGCGCCTCTTCGAGAAATCTACTCAGAGGCGCTCCCAGCCCAGCCACAGCTAAAAAAATAGGAATTGAGCGACTCATAAAAAAACAGGTGAATTTAGCCTAGCGTAAGTCGCAGCAAGGTTAGTGGGAGACCGTTCCAGATAGCGAGAACCACTGTAGAAAAGGTTCGGCGCTGTCTGGTAGAAGTGCGAGCTCGAGGAACCAAAAGTTCCCCGTTGTCGCAGAGCGAAGAGCTCGACGGGCTGCAAGGTCGGAGAAAAGCAGAGCGCTCCGTCGACGCGCCGTTACGTTACCACAGTAACAAAAGAGTAAGAACAAAAAGTGCAATTGAGCCTAACTAAACCTAACTAAATGAATCCTATACATATAAAATGATAATTTCTGGCACATTTGACTGCAGATGACCTGGTATTTTGCATTTGAAAAGACAGAAACACTCAAACCAGACACGAAAATAGGCATAGCCTACTGAAAGAAAGTCAATACTCAAGAGTATAGTATATAACCAAAAATCAGTTACAGGCAGGATTAAAAGTTTAAAACGCTCTTGATTCGGCCTTAATGCAGAGTTACGTTCGTAATAATCTATATTGAAACGGCTAATATATAGCAGCAGTCGGTGGCAAAAATTGGGAGGGGCCGTCCCAAGCCTTTTGTCAAAAGTTGTGGGGATCGTACGTCCCACGCCTCTCGGAAGCTGGGGGGACGCGTCCCGTGGGTCCCAGGGTGGTTGCGCCCAGGGCTTAAAGTGTGCCAGGACGGTCATGGACGGCGTCCATGCACTTATTTTAAAAATTTGAACTCCGTCCTGCCACTTAATTAATTATTTCGCCAGCCACACTGGAAAGTTAAGAAGCGTCCAGGCACTTCCTTTGGAAAGATAAGGGGCGTCCAGGCACTTCTTTTTTTACACTTTTAGCACTGGTTGCGCCTATACTCACGAGTCTGCTTCCTGCCTTCAGATCTTGGGCGGTCGATGGACTGGTAGCCGGAGGGGCAGAGTGGCGGACGGCGACATCAGCGGATGAAAGATGCCACGATTCCGTTACCGCAAGAACATCCAGGTCGTTGGATGTTATTGTGTCAGCGATTTGCACGAACTTGGTCTTCAGCGAGCGGACGTTCAGCGTAGCAAGACGAATGACTGACGATCGAGGAAGACGAAGAAGGAAGCGAAGAACGAGTAGGCCACGAAGACGGCAGTTGTATCAGAGCTATTTTAAAGGAATTTCTAGAACTGCCCAACACTCTCTTTTCTTTCCCATTCTCCGTGGTAAATTAATTACTTCCGATCGGACGATAATGACCTTTTTGATAGTTTTAACTGTACAGAAGTGCGTCGACAACTGCACATATCCATTTAGAACTGCACGTTTTGTGTACAACTGCACGTTAAAAAAGCCCTGAGTTGTATTGTAATTTGAGGAAGTTTTTATACCGCCTCGTTAAGGTAGGCTACTCAGAAGTGCGCACCACGGCCCAATCAGTAACCACGGCAAAAATAGGACAGTTTTGATATTCTTCAAGAACAGAGTGGTGTGGTCTCTGCATTATACGCGTGGTATAAGAGGGAGATCAGAATGAACGGCGCTGTCCGATAGTCAGTTCTTAAATTTAGAACTAATTTAGAATTAGTTCACATTTCACATATTTAAAAATGTGTGAAAAAGACCCTTATAATTACCTAATTTCCAGGATGTGCTGACTGCTAATGTGACAGATTTGAAAACAATTAACAGCTAGCTTGGACGGCGTCCATGACCGTCCATCACACTTAATTCAGTCCGCAAGCGGAAACCAGATCAATTGAGCTCAGCTGGCCTGGTTCGCCAACCGAAGGGTGGATCCCCAGAAGGTATATATATAGCTCTATGTACCGCCTGCTCAATTTAACGCACAATTAATCCAAGGCGGGAAACGTACGGTCCAATGCAACACATCGAACCGCATATGAGACATGACCAAAATAATTTAGGGATGACCAAAAAGTCGAGCCGCAGTGCGTATAATATCTATAGTACCGTTCCTATCCGAATACAACCCGGTCATGATGAAAGGCGCTAAAGTAAGCTATAGTCATGAAGGCGGGAAACTACGATAGAGTTAACAAGGGTATAGTATAGTGACGGGACTGACGGCATTAAAAAACTTAGAGAGCGGGATACCGACCTGAGCTGGCGAAAATAATAGGCCTAATAAAAATAGTAGACCTGGCCTACATAATTATATGCCGAGTGAAAGTTAAATCTTGGTTATATATATACACACATATATATATATATAATATTTACACATGTATAAATATATATGAGTTATATGACCATATATTTACACATATATAATTATATATCACCATATAATTATATATTATAGGCCCATAATCACCAAATGCAAAACTTAAAGAATTAAAGGAAAGTCGAAGCTATAGATAAACCTAGGCTATATGTGAAAAGGCACATTAAAACCAAAGTAGGCCTATACACTACAGGATCTTTGTAAAAACTGTTTTATATACCATATATATATATATATATATATATATATATATATATATATATAATCGTTTTATTGAGTTCTTGGTGACATACCGCAGCCAGTTAGGCTGCGGTAATAAGAAATAACACGGTTATAACAAATAAGAAATGATACAGAAAATTATTATAATTCAATCAAATGGGTGGAAGTCAGAAAGAGGGGCAATGATTGAGTATGTATGTATGTATGTGCACTTGTTATAGCGCCCCTTCAAGCTCTCTCTACTCAGAGGCGCTCCCGAATGCAGAGCGGACACTGCATCGGAGTTTCACGCCGAAGCGCTGAGCAATTGTGAGTGTAGGACTTGCCCAAGGTCCTTACGCGGAGAGGTGGATTCGAACCTCGAACCTTCCGGCTTCAAGGCAACGACGCCACCACTACACCACCGCGCCCCAAGTGGCCTATAGGCTATCTGTAAAGTAGGCCTACTCGAGAAATATAATTTCTTTTGTCCTTAGTCGGGAGCAGGGCCGGATTAAGGCATGTTCAACATGTTCGGCCGAACAGGGTCCCACACTTTAGGGGCCCTCGCACATGTGAAAAAAATTGTTAGGGACAAATTGGTATATTGTGAGGAAATTTTGACCAAACGACTAAAAAATGTCGTTATCTATTTTTGGCAGGGAAAAAAAGGAAAATATTCTTTAAAAAAATTTACAAACGACTAAAAAAAGGTCATCAGATTTTTCGGCAAAAAATTTTCCGAATAGGGCCCCACATTTCTTAATCCGGGGCCCTGGTCGGGAGTTCAAAACTGTGAGCACGAGGACGAAGATTATACAGCCTATGAACTCTCAGTGGAAAAAATGTTAATCAGGACGTGCGAGTCGAGTCGGACTCGGATCGCTACGAAGTAGGCCTAGCCGATTTTCAATGTCATGTACAAGAGCTTCAATACTCTTAACAGGCCTATCAGGCGTCAGAAAGTCGTAACGTCCCATCTTACGATGAAAACTCCCTAGTTTTGATCGGTCGTCAGCAGTAGCTAGACCCCGCTAGGCAGGGGCAGCGGAGAGGAGGCGCGCTGTTGTTTTGGCTCTGACAACGTTGTGTAGAGCAGTTTGTGGCAGTCCATGCATGAGCTCTTAGGACGCTCAAGGCGTAGATGGAGGAAGAGCAAGAAATCACGCGTGGCCCTTGGCGACGGGTCCGCCCCAGGGCAGAGGCCCACATGGCAAACTGGTTAATTCGACCTGGGCTGTAGGCCTGCCATTTGTAACAATAGGCCTAGGCCTACGTACTGTAGGAAGTAGACATTCCATTAGGCCTACCTTGTTGGTTTCATCAGTCACGAGATGGCAGTCGGTGGCTCTTTTGCGATATGCAGAATCTGCGTAATAACATCCCAAGCAAGGCTACGTGATTTTGGTGCTACTGATTGGAGATATCTTATTCTACAAAAGAGTCTCATGGCAGCTTCCGCTGGTATTGCTCTTTTAAAGGGAAGAGGAAATAAAATTAGATGATCATCAGATGAGGTCGTAGTCCTCGTAATTTTCATTAATTTGTAAAACTAATATTAAATAACAGTTATAAACGTTATCGGAAATGTGCGAAAAGATTGGTAAATTGTATCGAGGTTACTTTTAGGTTATCTACACATCATAGGCCTACAGGCTATATTTATATAGTCTACTGCTGTGGAATAATGAAATCTATAAAATATCTACTACATTTTTTCCAATTTCCAACATCAGAGCCAAAGTAACGTGTCAAAATAGAATTCGACTCCGTATCAACCAGGTTTCAACTTCAAAGCACTTGCTGTGGAATTCTGAGATATATACTTCAGAAGAGTTACTAAAACGGAGTCATATCGTGTGTTATCAAAAGCTTTCTCTGGATTTTCCCTGAAATTTCGCAAAATGGTTAGAATCTCACTTTAGTGTAACGAATAACTTTAAAGCTGAACTTAATTGATTGAACGATGATGATTATTGCTTGTCTTCATGAGTAATGACTGTAATGATACACTGTAACAAGAGTTTTTGTAGCGCCTTGATAATGTTGCGTTGATATGAAGCGGTTATTAATTGTTATTTTATTTTAACGTTTTATTAATTGCAAGCCTGACGACAAGCATTGTGCGCTTTTGACATTCTATGACCGCTGCTTTTGGCTATTAGTAAAGGAATACATCGGCTCGGTCGCCAATATGCAGCAAGTAAACAAACATGGCCGCCACAGATTGGGGCAGAATAGAGCGCTGACTTATAGCCTAATATTTATGCAAAAGTAAGTAAGTGAGTAGGGTTCATGAAATAACGTATTCGAGTAGAAAATATAACTTTTTAATACAAGCAACAAAGTAAAAACGCAAGGATATATAGTTTCTGGGTATGCTGTGCGTATGGTTTCTAATAGCGGCCATGACCCTAGCTGACTATCTCGACCTGCAACCTGACCCTAAACGACCCTCACAACGCCTGATCTGACCGTAACTGACACTTGTGACACCAGTAAGTTTACACGCTATATCCTTCAATGCTGGTATTTGAACAAACTATGTTTGCAGACACCAACTCGGTCACTTGCTGCCTTTGTGAAATTATTAGGCTGTTGGTCAGAATGCTCTATTCTGTCCCAATCTGGTGGTGGCCATATTTGTTTACTCGCTGCACATTGGCGATCAAGCCAATGTACTCATCTACGGGTTGAAGATAATTCATGTTAAGAAGATATTAAAAATTTCCAAAGAATTTTGACAGGACATAAGGCAGGTCAGGAGTAAAATAGGCAGTACGTAAGATATCCTACCACGACCTATTGTGATGCCATCGTTTCTCTGGTGTAGTTGCTGAACACTATTGTACAAGCGAGACATGTGTAACTTGAAGTTTCAGAACTTTGGGACACCCGCATATATGTGCACCAACATCTGATGATTGACACAAATAAACAAGGCAACTGCTATTTCCCATTCCTACATTGCCATGGGCTTCAATCCATTTGAGAAAAGAAGCACATTTTCTCAATTGATGTTTAGGTAGGAAAATCAGAAAATGTGACAATATTAAAATTAATTAAAATAAAATTATGCATTTTCGTTGTCAGAATCCCAAATTTTAGCTTTACGAGCAGAAAAAGCTATTTAACCTCAACGTGATAATTCGTGATGGCGTTTCAGCACAAATTGAAGTCGTCTCAAAAAGACAAAGTTCGTCAGTTTATGACGTTCACTCAGGCCGAAGAGAAGACGGCCATCAACTGTCTGTCAGTTCATGACTGGAAACTGGACATAGCGGTTGACAACTACTTCCAGGTACCTGACCATTACAGACATGAGCCGAAGGGGACGGCCGTTGATCGCAGAAAGATAGAACAGCTTTTCAACAAATACAAAGGTAATTTTATTGGCAGCTTTTTTCACCGAGCTTAAAAATGTTCTGGCCATTTTCAACCACATTTTAATACTTTAGTTCTTATTTGGAGAGTTTTTGCTCTTGTGATCATGCTTTGGAGACAACTGTTTGCTGAGACGAGATAATACCACAGCTCACCAGTCATAAATATCAGAGTGTTGAAATCAAATTATGTAGCATATTAGTGCTTTTTTTGCATCTAATGACATGCTATTTAATGTTTAACGCAAACTCTTGTTTCATGTTAATTGTCTTTTCAATGGTTACTGGTCTTATGGTCTTAGATTTTAAATGTCTCTGAATGGTCAATGCTTGCTTTTGTTCTTTCAGATCCACATGAAGCGGAAAAAATAACTGCTGAGGGTATGATGCGCTTCTTAGAGGATCTCGGATTGGATCCAGAGAGCAGAACCGTTCTTATACTGGCGTGGAAATTCAAGGCCGAAACGCAGTGCATTTTCACAAAAGATGAATTCATTAACGGATTCGTTCTGCTAGGGTAAAGCAGTAAACAGATTTTTAAAATACATGTCATTTTTAATATTAATTCTTTACATAATGGGAAAACAAGATTTTTTGAATGTATGTGAGCTTAAATAATAGAGTAATATCAACAGACAGGCTTTTGTATTTTTAAAATTATATTTTAACCAGCTGGGAATTGTGTTCCAAGGTAACATAATTTTGAATGTCTATGAACGGTCTAGTATTTGATTAAATTTCTTTCGGAATAATTGACATGTTAAGCAATTTATGACTGAATGATTAATAGTGTTGCTATTTCAGCGTTTTCGTAATATTTTTCTTGCAGTTTACATATGGTCCAAATTGTACAGCTGTTATTAGACTGAAAGTTTGTGTAATTTGAATTTTTGCTTGTCTTCAAATTCAGTCTTAACTGTGAGAAGTTTGTTTTTCAGTGTTGATTCAATTGAAAGGTTGCGTGCAAAATGTTCAACTCTAGAACAGGATATAAGAGATCCAGCCCGGCTTAAAGACTTTTATCAATTCACTTTCAACTACGCTAAAAACCCAGGGCAGAAGTGTCTTGGTAAGTAGGGCAGGAAGCAGTCACAGCACTTGGAAATTGTTTCCATTTTTTTGGTTTTTTCATGCATTACTGAAAATTTAAAGATTGACAATAACATAAGTCTTTTTCTAAGTTGAGTTGATTTGAACCATATGGGGTTCAGGAGTATTCTTGAACATCTAGTTTTCATGATCATGCCAGGCCGTAGGGAATTTAATCCCAGAGAATTCTGTCAATCCAGGATTATGGTATATATAATATATATACCATAATCCTGGATTGACAGAATTCTCTGTCAATTTCAGAATCCCAAGAATAATTCTTTTCTAATATTAGAAAAGAATTATTCTTGGGATTCTGAAATTGATTTATTTTCATGGACCTAACTTAGCTAGATTTGTTTTTAATCTGTTCTATATTTATGATTGACTTTTTCGAAGCTGTGTTATAGTACTGCTTGGTTAAGTTAATACAGTAGTGCAGTGCGCTGTGTTTACTTCAACCTCGATTTTGAGCGCAACCAATGACTCAGAGCATATGCCATAGTAGCACTTGGTGGCAGCAGGGCTTGATTAATAGTTAGTTGAAATACTAGAGCCCAGATTCAGGTCTGAGAACAACTGGTGACGATTGCTCTGAGTCATTGATAGACTCATCATCTTGTGCAAGGAACTTAAGCTGTAGAAGACTAACCTAGCAGGTGGTAGTAGTAGCAGGCTTCATCTCTGCACCTCTGATATTACACCTGCAAGAGACCATCTGTGCTCTGTAGACTGTCTCTGTACTCTGCTTATCTGTCATATTTGCACCTATTGAGTATTGACAGGGAAGAATTACATGGTTAATCGAGTAATTTTAAATATCTGGAATCCTGTAAGCATTGGGATTCTATAATAAGACTTGATGACAAGTTCTGTACATTTGTTTTATGAAGAGCTGTACAAGGGGCAATCCTGTCTTGGCAAGTTGACAGTCTCATTTGCAGAATGAGACACATGTGATTAGTCTTACTTTGCATTACTGACTGCATTCACCTGTTTTTGGATGATGTCAACATAAGCAATTGGCTAACTCACTAAGTTGCGTACTAAACAATTAAATTTAGGTAAAACCTTTTCTAACACAGGATAGTCACATTTTTAAAGATAGTCTTTCTAGGTGTAAACACACTGTGTTGCAACCAATCATTATTGTATTTTCTTGGGATACCGATACTGCATTATATTGACAGTTGAGTTGTAACTGTTACAATCTGCAAATATTAAAATTTTGGCTTGGTGTTACATGTATATCAAAATTTGCATATTTCTCTTGTTTATAATGGGCGACAACAGAAGCTGATTGTATCTTTGGTCTTAGCGAGTTACTGTATTGATCTGAATTTCTGTAGACCTGGATATGGCTATTGCTTACTGGAAGATCGTTCTTCATGACAAATTCAAGTTTTTGGATCTTTGGAGTCGATATTTGGTCGTGAGTAAAAAAAAATTAATTTTTAATTTGTCTTTATAATTTGGATGAAGAGTGTTTACTTGTATTATGTTTTTTAAATCAAGTACCTTGTATGATGAGAGCGCTACTGTTACAGTTGGTGAAGTTAATAAAAATGTGCACGTATAGGTAAATACATAAATTCCCCGGGTACATTCATGCCATAGATACTCAAGCTTAAGTCACAAAATTGTGTGAATGTTTGAAGATGGATGCGTTGGCCAAGATCAGCTGACTGGCTTAACGTCAATGAATTTAGAAAATTTATTGGCAGCTATGCTGGCCATATATTATTGTGCATTTATATGTATTACACACAGAAATTGACATTTTTTTTCAATGCAAAATCTAAATTCAGTTTTTGCTGATGTGGCAAAATTCAAAAGAAAGTATTTGTGAAAATACTTCTTGCCATTAAATTAGATTAAAAGTAACTTTAAGACTTTTTAATTCAATTTGATCCATTGCAATTACCATTGGCTGGAAATAACTGCTAAAAGGTTGTCAAAATGGCTGGAAATAACTGCTAAAAGGTTGTCAAAACTATTTAGATGGCATGGATAACTTCAGAGCTTTGGCTTGGCAAATAGGGCTCAATTTTATTACATTTTGCATGCATGTACCGTACTAAAATCTGGGGCACAGACATTAGCTCCCCTGGACGAACCCATACAGACAAAACCCATGACAAAAACACAGACAAAACCCTCCCAGGGTAGCAGTGTACGACTGTACGTACTATATACATACCGGATTACCGGTACATACATGCTTAATATGTTACTGGGTGTTTTGTGGTTTGATTATACTAAAACTTGAGCTGACATTGCATTTGAGATGAAATGTAAATGTATAATTATGTCTCCATGTAGCAACCAAAATGGCCTCTGGCCTCAACACTGCTTATTTTTCTATGAATTTTTTATGAAGAAAGATGCAAGATCTTTAACCAGTAGAACATTTTTTCAATGACATTTTCTCACTCCTCAAGGCTGAAAATTATAGATAACTTATACGTAGTCGATTTGTACATGAGTATAATAACTTATACGTAGTCGACTTGTACATGAGTATATAATTCATACATGCGTCAAATTATGTTCTGTATGCACAAAGATTTCCATTAAATCATTAAGCTTGCTGTGCAGTGTATTTGTGATTTGTGATTCTGGACATTTCAGTAATGGTCTTGTTACTTCGATTTACAACTTCAGACATTTCCTCTAGTTTTTTTTTTCTGGGGGTGGTTGTTTTTCAGTATGCGTTTTCTTTTGCTGTGACTGAACATTAGTAATTTCTGTGTGTTCTGTTGAAACAGAAACATCACAAAAGAGCAATTCCAAAAGATACCTGGAATCTTTTGCTAGACTTTTGCCTCTTCATTAACGATGACATGAGCAACTACGATGAAGAAGGTAATTCCTGCTTGCTTTTCTTAGCTTTTGTTTATGTAGTCTGGAAATGTCTGCAAAATTTTCTAGAGCCACAGTAATCACTTTAAGGACAGAGTGGGTAACTGTATGGTATGCAACTACACAAATGTCATGTTTCCATTGTGACTGTATAGCTAGTTGATCCTGCTCATCATTGGTGACGGATTCAAGTCACATCCTTCACCACCACTGCCCGGGAACCTTAGCCTGATGCAGTACCCAATTAGTTTAAAAATCTTAACTACTAGAATTAAAGAAAATGTTTCAGACGAAATTCAGTTACCATGGGGTGTTAGATGAGGTGCTATGCATTCATTTATTAATTCAGAACGATATGCAGCAACTCTCCATTATATTGGCTATGGCACTCTGAATCCATTCTCGTTGAAAGTAGAAAAGCCTTTTCAAGGGAAAGCCTTCTATAACTATTTTCCACTGTTCTGCCTCTATGATCCTGTGGCAACCGACTGGACCTTCTTTGGACTTCTCTTACGGACACTCCTTTTGACCCAACGTATCACTCATGAATAAGCTGGCCCTGCTGGCTTTCGAGTGGCGCTATACAAGTTTGGAGATTACGATTATGATAACTACCTTCTCCATTATTGTACTGCATCTGTGAGCTACAAAGTAGGCCAATAAAATTGTATACCTTGTTAGCTTTCTGCACTGACTGCTGGTTTATGTAGCAGTGGAACATTTAAGTGATTTTATATAAATTTCATTAAATTGTATATCTTGACAACTTCTGATGAAGTCTGTATCTGCTTGTGTGTTTAAGGGGCATGGCCTGTGCTGATTGACGATTTCGTGGAGTATGCGAGGCCAATCATCCAAGGCCAGGGCTCAACAATGCTATAGCAAATACCAGGATCCGAGTGAGCCGCCTTGCTGCTGCTGCTGATGACACAACATCACCATGGCAATAGGCACGTTTCAAGTAGATTTCGTTTGCTGGATGATGATGATGATGGGAGTGTTTTTCGCAGATCACGACTTTTACACAGAACCTACAAGAAACGAACAACTCTGTGTATAAATAGGACACCCACCCACCCACTGTTCGTCACTTATATAAAATGCTTCTAAAATGGAGTTTCTTAAAACGAACGCTGCTTGCTATGCGATTGCCTGGTGCTGTCCTAAGTTGCCCATACTGTGCTGTCTATGGCTTGAAATATGATTAGCTGAACCTGTTGTGCGAGTCCTTCTACTAAACCTGAGAGAACTTTCGGTTGCAGAACACTGAAAGTCGATCAAATGGCAGCATTTGTTTGGATTCTGAAGGTAGACATTTGGATGCGTGGAAATATCTAGAGAACACGGCTACTGCTTTAAGTTATTCGTGATTGAATTTGTTGATTGTTTGCCAGAACAAGCTTAGATCTTTCTTTCTGAAAGCAATTAATCAGTGAATATCGGATGCCAGTTAAGGAATCTTGTTACCACGTGATCCTCCATTTCATGTTGTTAAAAGAATTTTTCAGATTCTGTACAGGACTAGAATGATTTGATAATTAGTTTTTACAAGTATGTGTAGACTGATAAATATACAGATAGAAAACAAACTACCTGTTCCTGTGGATTTAAAGTTCTGGCAGCCTACTCTCACCCAGGGCTTAAAGTGTGGCTGGACGGTCATGAACGGCATCCAGGCACTTGTTTTCAAATCTGAATGCCGTCCTGCCACTTGTGGCTCAGCACAGCATTGAAAGGTACGGAGCGTCCAGACACTTCTTTTTCTACACTTTAAGCACTGCTCTCACCATAGATTAAATAGATACCAATGTGGCTACTTAGTATATTATTTTGTGGCACTATAATTCCACGAATTAAGTACTATTCTATGGTTCAAAGCACCAAAGGAGATTTGTGGCAGACCAACTTATTCTCTTGTTTATTTATTCAAAGTTGCCGCAGTTAGGTTGTTAGGCCAATTCTGGTGCCATGGTAAAATAAGAAAATTCCAGTGACCGACTTTGATTTGACGCATGATGATCTGGGCAGTTCTAAGCCATGAAGTATAGTATGAGCAAGGGCAACAGAAAAAGAGCATTCATTACGTGCTGTTTTATCGTGAATACCTATTAAGAAGTGTTTTCATTCGTAATTTGCTTCTACAATACTGCTGATGATGATAAATAAGATAGTAATAATGTAAGTCTCTGCCTTGACTTGGCTACAGGCCACGAGTTGACTCTCACAGATTCAAGTCCAACTAACTTTATTACTAATATTCACAGATTTATATACAAGCACAAATAGAAACTCCTCCTACACTAATATATTGTCCAATCAGAACAAAGTGTGTCCTGTCACAGTTCAGGATTGACAGTTCATAGTTCATGATAAATTTTAATAAATATTATATATATATGTATATGGACATACATGTATATATTTATGCCTACATATAACAAATAAATAATGGCCATTGGGAAAGTGATTGGCCCTCAGTCCTTATCATGATCGGGAAAGTAAAATCCATAAAATACATTCTATTGTATGTATGTATGTATGTATGTATGTGCGCACTTGATAATAGCGCCCCTTCAAGGTTTGTACTCAGAAACACTCCTGCCTACATTGCAGACCCTGAATCGAAGTTTCATGCTGAAGTGCTGAGCAATTGCAAGTGAAGGACTTGCCCAAGGTCCCTATGAGGTGGCTTGAGGTGGATTCGAACCTGTAACCCTCCGGCTGCAAGGCAACAAACATACCGACCACACCAACATGCCGCTCAATTATCTACCGCCGACTACCGGTAGTATTCTATCGTCAAATCGGCTCTTGCTTAACCGTCCTTGCTAAATAGATTCCTCATTGTCACAGTATAGAAGGTGAAGCACTAAATTACTTTGCCAACTGTGTGGCTGTTGAGATCTCCAAATATTTCAATTGATTTATTATAGGAAGAGATACATCACACGGTTGCCAATCGAAATTTTTTAATGCTTGCCGTTTCTGTTCTTTGCAGGCAGCATAGCAAGAAATTTTCTTTAAAATTCAAAATTAATTATTTTGATAACCATCGAGAAATAGAATAGATAGCCTAAGATAGGCCTAGATGCAATAATGCTAATCGACATGTCACAGGTCACTTTGGAGACCTAAATTCAAAGAAGCTGTGACAGAAAGTAAAACTCTAATATCTTTGGTGACAGTGTGGTCACCTGTTGAGCAATACACCAAGATACGAAATAGTCATTACAATCTTAATGGTCCGCTCACTGACTCACTGATGTGTACTAATATAACTTAATACATGTCAATGCCCAAACTGTGTACTATTTTTACTATTATCTATTGTATATTTCAGTAAGCAAGTAGGCTACGTCGCCTTTAATATCATCTTACAAGTGGACATTGTTCACTAGTGTGGCCCAAAATATAAAAGTTGGAAATTGTTTACTGGTACCAATTTTCTGCAACATTTTTAATCAATGTCAAAAAATGTAAAAAAATCACTTTTTGACAGTATTTCGAGTATTACCATTAAAATTTTGCATGAGTCTATCAAAGTAAAAATCAACGATAGTATTACAAGAACTGAAATGCAACAAGAAAAAGTGCAGATGTTTTGATTGATCTTAAAATTTAGGACTCGGAGCTGCTTTTGTCGGAACTGGAAAGTCTCTTCGGTGTTTGGACACAAGCTGCAACAGATATTGCTTTTGACTTTCGTCCCTTGTCAAGGCTGCATTATACGATTGTATAAGTGCAATCCCTCTCTCTGCACAGTCATTGATGACCTTGAGGAAGTCCGACCTTTTCTTTGTGAGCCTGAAAAATTGGGTCCAAAGACCAAAAACTCGGTTCGTTTGCCAAATATCACTTGGCTTCTTCCTGGCCATTTGTCGTGAGCAGCTGAAGAATTTCAGAGATCGACTTGTCACATAGTTGTGCAATGGAGTAGAGTGATCAAAGTCTTTGCTATCCAGGCCAGTGGCGGCGCTAGGGGGGGGGGGTTAAGCCCCCTAAAAAAAGGCAATCCATTTTTTTTCCCATGTAAAAATTAAAAAAATTGACGATTTACCCCCTTTAGCCCCCCCAAAACTGAAATCCTGGCGCCGCCACTGATCCAGGCACTTCAAGGCGATTGAATTAGGTGGACGAGAAATGTTTCGGACCATGGCAGCCTTGGTATCATCTTCAACTCGGTCATCGAAGATGGCGAGAGTGATGAGTGTTTCCGATAAGTACCACAGATGCCGACAGAATGCTTTGATCGCTGTTTCTCTGACTTTTTCTGGATATGTGTGCAGAAGATTGAGAAGTTTAACGTCATTCAGTGGTGCTCTCGCTGCAATTTTCTTCATGCCAGAAGCGAGCATAAATGATGGATACGAAAAGTGCAATTGATTGCACTCCAGCCCTTTCATGTGCAGTCAGCTTCATTTGTTCTTTGAATAGATAGATTTTTATTGAGTAGATGGCCTTAGCCATCCATCTGGCATTATGCAGTGCACCAGGTGCTTGGAATCTGATTGTTTGATCACCAGTGAGGAAAGCATGACAAAGCTGAAGCAGTTCTCTGTAATCATCACGTGGAGCACATATCTCCATTGCTTCCATGTAGAAGGATTTCAACTCCTCTCACAGGCTATCTGAAATGCCGATAAATATGGAGTCACTGGCAGGCACATAGTCTACCTTGTTGATGTTTGGCCACATTTGCTGAAAACGCTTGAAGAGACCAATCTCAGGACCACTTGTTTTCCACAAAACAACAGAAAATATATTTGACAGCATGATCTCAAACACATGATGGCAGCAGGCTATCCAAACAAGCTCCTTCTGTAAAACCTTCTCAAGGAGAATGCATGCCCCTATTTTCAGTCCTGTATTTGAAGCTGTGGTGTCAAAGACCAACCCTGGAATCATGGGTTTGAGCTGCCAGTCATCCAATGCACGTACACAGGCACTGCATTGTTCCTCTCTTGTACCACGTCCAATTTTGGGGACAGCAAGCAATTGTTCCTGACAGACACCACTAACCAAAATTGCAATACGATCAACAAGTTCTTTACTCTTGCCGGTAATGTTTGGAGGCAACTTCCCATCCCAACGGAGAAGAAATGGACCATCAGCAGAAAATGACTTGCTGATTTGTGGCAAATACTTCACGTGTGGCAACATGAGCTCGTTTAATTGTGTTTCGAGACAAGGAGACCTCCTCCAATTCCACACCAAGTGCTTGTGCCACAGCCCCGACAACGAACACAGCACCACGGTCCGGAAGCTTAACTCTGTCCAGGGCAGAAGCTACTTCACTAGTGACGATGACTTTCTTTTCTTCGTTGGCACTAGCGAAGATTGACTTTCGGACGGTGCTTTGAATTCGTCATCAGAATCTGAAGACGAAGAGTTATCAGAGACGAGGGATACATTGGAAACAGATGGATTGATGGAGCTTTTAATGTACTTTTCCTTTCTGGCCGCTTGTTGGGCATTTCTGATTCTTCTCCTAGCCTCCTTTGCTGCTACACACTTGTCGATGCCAGACATGCTGGATGTTGATGTGTCTTCTTTTTGCATCTGGAAAAATGTTTTATCTTCCTCATTCTTCAGGGTTTGAAGAGCATTTCTTGTGGAGATGTCGAACAGTTCCTCCAGATCAGCCTTAAACATATCTGCTTTGTACCTCCAAGAGTCTGTTGGTGTCAAGCGGTGGCTTTTTACCACACAATACTCATTGTACAATTTGCGGAGCTTTCTCACTCCTGAGTCCACTCGCTGTGTTGGAATCCGAGCTTTTGCCCAGATGACTTGGACAGCATCCATTGTAAGCTTAGCACTTCGTGCAATTGTTAGTCCCTCTTCTAGATGGTGAAACATAAACTTTTTCAAAACAGATCTATTTGATGGCAATCCGGACCCAAGGATATCCATTTCAGGCTTCCCTACTAGCCATACTTGTGGCGAACTCCTAGTCACAGCCTGTGCCATGACCAACGAATATAACTCTAAACAGAAAATAAAAAATGAGAATCTAGTTATTATTAAAGTTGAGTCTTGAAATAACTTTCATGGTTGAATACTTGAAACATGTGTGTTGCATTACTTAAAACAGTAAGTGATGTATTAATGCCAAATTTTGACAATATCTTTGTAAAAAGCTGTTTGTTATTGCTCTTATTTCAGATACCACTTACGCAAGAAGAGTTTAAATCAGTATTATTGTATATTTATTAATATAATATAACTGATATTTACCAAAGTTGATTGATTGTCCTAGGGCAACTAATCCTTCAAGAGTTTTACAACGATATTTTCTATCGGAAGTTTAATACTTAATTTTCTGAATTATTGTTTTGTTCATAATATTTATTGTTGACTATAATGTGGTAGCCACTAACTATAAGGCTTTAGTTGTTTAGATTACAATTGTTTAAATTTAATATTAAATTGCTCATTTAATCAAAATCTTTTAAACATTATCTAAGCTAACTTTGTAAAATTGTAAATAGTAGAAATATCTTGACAGGGTGTAACTTGGTCTTGTTAAATATATTATTGTGATTGTAAATATAGTTGCCACCTGGTGAATGAATAATTATGAATAAACCATCGATATTAGTGTTGCCACTGAGGTTTCTGAAATAAACCCAGATTTCCTTCCGAAAAAAAACCGAGAAAAACCCAGACTATTCATATAAGCTATTTTGGACCCCTTTTGTTCAAATTAAGTTGGTTTTTCGCATGAGGATTAACGAAATGTTCGTCAAAAGAGTCGAATAAAATGCAATTACAATTTTAAAAATATAAATTGTCAAAGTTGTCAGAGACTCGGGATCCATACTGACCAGGGCTTTTTTTAGCGTGCAGTTCTACACAAAATGTGCAGTTCTAGATGGATTCGTGCAGTTGTAGAAGCACTTCCGTCACGTTCCGTGGAGTTAAAACTAGTAAAAATAGGTCATTTTCCTCAGATTTGGAGTAATTTACCATGGAGGATGAGAAAGAAGAGAAGATGATGTGCAGTTCTTAAAATTCCTTAAAAACAGCCCTAGCTGATACTGACAATGAGCTTAATCGATATATTCGTATGCGCATGCGCAGCAGCTTGAGTCTACCAGAATTGCAAGCACATAACATAAGAGGCTTAAGTTTAAAAAGTTTTAAAGTTGTCCGAGGTTTCAGTCAAATTTCTTAATACACCAGCAATCCAATGTTTCAACCACCTAGAACATTAATAGCCTACTTTGCAACAATTTGGCTATTATACCACTAGAAGATTAACCTGACCTACAGTGTATAACTGTATATATGCATGTTATAGATGTAATACGGCTTAACAAGGAAAGAGACGAGTGACCTGCTATTTTGAAATGTCAAAATGGTTTATTTCTGTGCAGAACTATTCTTCAGGTTATAAATTATTTGTGAATTGACGACATGAGATCTTGATCATGGAGCTTAAAATTAAAATTAATGGAAAAATTATGTATCACAGCCATTTTACATTGAATTTCACAGAATATTCATGTGTTGTAAGTGCAAAATGTCAACTCACCAAAATAAACCCAGATTTTGCCCAAAAAACTCCAGAAACCCAGACGAAGGCTAAAAAACCCAGATCTATTGGAAACAACCCAGCTGTGGCATCACTGATCGCTATAAATAGACCCATTAAACAGGGTTGCCAGGTCGTCGCGAAAAGCGCGAATTGGGCGACTTTTGAAAGCGCTCGCGACTGAAAATTTTGTCCTCGCGACTGGCGCTTTTTGGGCAAATTTTAGTTGCCTCGCGGTCGCCACGGCGACTTTTTGACGACTTTTTTTAGTCATCAGCGATTTCGACGAGTGAAAAATGGTGAAAAACGGGAAAATTCACGTAAAAATGGCATTTTTGAAGCAGACAAACAGCAAAAAAATTCTTTTTTTTAGTCGTCAGAAATTTTCGCGGCGCCGCATATATAAAAGCTCGACGGTCTCGCGATTTTCGCGACTTTTTTTTTAAATCTCGCGACAAAGTTTTCCAGAAATCTGGCAACCCTGCCATTAAACATAAAAACGATATTCATGACACAGAAAACACAATCCTTGCAGAAAACATTTACTGCAAGTCTACCAACAAGGAAATTATTATTATCCAATATCCATGGTAGTGAGAAGCCTTAATTCATAATTCGAAAACCAAATTTCGAACATTGATATTATGAGGTGCTATTAAATTGGTACCTCAAAACAAGCTCCAATTGAGTTAAAATTTTGCATGTGGATACCTATAACCAGATGGAATAAGGGCAGCCTTGTGGAGCAGCATTATTATAGAATTTCTTTTAAACATGTAAGCTTGGGGCGCCCTATTATTCACATTGTATAATTGAAATAGGCTAAAACACAACTGCTTTACATGTTGAAATCGCATCAACTGGTATAAGAAACAAATTAGAAGTAAGTAAAGTAACAGGTTAGAAGCAACACTGTAGCCTAAACTGCCGAGATGCTGCTCCAATCAATATTGCAGTCTGAAACGAATAGCGCTGCAAAATTATGTAAGATTTTACTCCACAATGCACTTGAAAATTAAGTCTTCTCTTTATAAGATTTTTAATGCAAGACGTAGGCCTAATGATAAACTGCATGTACTCTACCTCTACCATTTACTCCCCCGCCTCGCCCCTCCAGTGGTCATGAGCTCCGTCTTCGGGCTCATCATGACTTCTCTCTCCCGGAAAAAGATAATTGCAACTTTATCTCTAGAGTACTGTTCAAAAGCATTTTTTAAACCTAGTAGGCCTAAGCCCTACAACAAACACATAAATTAATTAAAACTTTTATAAAATTTGTTATAGGCCAATATTTAACATGTTGCGTTCTGCCAGCATGAATTGTTGATTAAACGAAAATTGATTGATATATTGGTATTAATTTGGTACTCGAGAAAATAATCGTACATCGCTTCACACTACACACAGATGTCGCTTCTTCAAATAACGATAAAATATTATGTAATGTGTTTTACGTAATGTGTTTTTGAGTCGCTGCGGTCAATTTTTAATCGCTGACTTTTTATTTGTCGATTTGTCTTCGTAAATATAGTAGATTGGATGCTTGTGAAGTTGTGAGCAAGACGCGAAATTTCTTTGGTCCCCGATTGTCACAAACAACTTGTCACAAAGTCGCATAGGAGTTTCAATCTTGTGTATAATGGTTCCTTGACCATCTGAGCAAGGGATCTATATTTAGATTATCGCAAAGGTGTAATCATAGAGGTGTATTATATAATAAATATATCACTAGAGAGAGTACCCAGTCTCTATATTGAAGTCGACGAAAGTCGTGCCGACCAATCACATCATATCTGTCTAAAGTTGTGCCGACCAATCATAGGCGATTCTCATACTGACCAATCACAGTCTTACAGCATCGATCTGGAAAAATAACTAAACTAGTGCCAGCATTTTTATAATAAGACGAACTTGTCGATGTTTACTTGTCAATATTGCAAGAAACTGCAAAATTAACAAGCGAGCATCGACATTTTCGTTTTATTATTAAAAATGCATTTAATTTATTTTTCAAATCGATGCTGTAAGACTGTGTGTGATTGGTCGGTATAAGAAATCGCCTATGATTGGTCGTTACGTAACGGGCGTTGTAGGCTAAATTTTTGACTTCAAATTTTATTGCAGGGCAGATACGTCATACTCTCTCTAGCGTGTATATTATATATATCATGCATCTCAATGGGTGTAATGTGTCGTCATCTATTAACAATGTAGAAAACTAGAACCGTGTGAGTTTCACGATGTTTTTGTTGTTTATAAATGTTTACATATTAAATTTTAAGAAATGCTTCATCTGAAAAGCTCAATCTTCCCACACGCACCGAGTCTCTCGTTCAGTTATTTAGAGCGATTTAAATGGGATGGAGTTTTAAGCTTGTCGATAATGTCTGCTAGCGATTTAGTTTTTCTATTTCTTAAAGCGTTACAAGTTACAACTGCATAAATAGGAATTAAATCACAGTTATGAATATAAATATTTCTACTGTGATTAAATATCGACGATACGCAGCTCAATCGCATTCGTCGTACAGTTTATTTAACAGTTTATGATTGAAGACCAAAGATGCAGTTGACGAGGTTTGCAAAGCCAGACCTTCAAGGTTAAGGCCAGACCAATACAGACTAAAAAGCAATAATTTTTGTTTGTGAGTCGGCACCACACGAGTCTTTTCAGAAATCAGTGATAAACAGTTGCGTTATTGCGTATCTTGTAACGCATTACTGTGACTGGCTACTATTTTGCTGATTGCCCTTAAAATCCAAATATATGCAGCAACATAATAAGTATGCATGTTACCTGGGCCTATGATTGCTGACCCGATGCCACATATGTTTTGCTTTTGTCCATGGAGCGTTGCTAGGTACTGTGCAGTTTTAATGAATCAATTAGTAATTTTTGACACCTGCAATGCTTGAAACCTGTAACACTAGTTATCATACACTTACCAACATTTTTGTTACTAAAGAAGGTAATTATTTTTAAGGATCTAAATCAGTAAGTTGCATTTATCAATTAGTGTTCCCTCCAATATTTTCGTTGTGAGTGCACTGGAACTCTGCAAATAGTACCATTTTGGAGGTATGCACTGGTACATGCAATATTGCACATCGTTGAGTTTACACTAAAAATACTAAAATTATATAATAAAATCATGAAAATAAGAAAATAAGTGAAACTTGTATTTGATTGTGTGTCTTTGCAATTATCAAGCGAGTGCACAATCTGACACATACATACCTGATTCAGATTGATCGTTTGACTATGCTCAAAGGTCTTGATTCTTATCAGACTTTTCAGGAGTTTTTTCAAGCTTTTTAGAGATATGAGAATGATTTTTATGCTGTTTTGATTCTGATTTATTGTTTTAGATAGATATGAAAGAATAGGAAATTTAGCACAATAGCAACAGCGATGGCTGATGGTGACACAAATGGGGACGACAACACAAATGCAACCATCTGTCAACAAGGAGAAACAACTGAAGAGGCTTCGTTGCAACAGCAGCAGAAGCAGTGTAGCAGTGCAGTAAGAGAAGAGCAACAACAGCAGTCGGTGGAAGTGCAACCAGAACCTGAAGAATCAAGGAGGAACGAGGAACCATCACAGGAGGCCAACAGAGAACAGGTGGAGGATAATATCCAGACGGCCGAAAGTAACAGCATTCCTCCATCCGTAGAAAGAAATAGCAGAGGTAACAGGATGGCAGAGCAGAACAACAGTCGGCAGATTCAGCAGCAGCAGCATCTGCTGCTTGGCGTCAGAGATCGTCTCTTTCATGCCCTCTTCTATCGAGTTGCGATGGCCTACGCTCGAGCGGTTCCGCAGCACTGCAGGGTCATCTTAGAGTGCTTTGCTCTCTTCAAGGTAAACCTTGGCATCAGTTGTCTTTTTTAGGGTGCACTTTTTTACGTTGAGTATTAATACGACTTCTTAGCCATATTAATATTATTATGGTTAAAGTTAAATTATTAGTTTTTAACTAGATAGAATTTGACTTGCAAATGCAGCAGAGAAAGGCTGCATCGTCGATCACTATGCTGCCTCTCACTTTTCCACTTAGATTGTTATTCAATGCTCTGTAGTTACATAAGTTTGAATCATGGCACTAAGTGTGTTGACAGATGGAGTTTTCAATACATTTATTTTTAACCATGACTGCGCTGGGAGCAGCTCTGAGTAGTCTTCTTGGATAGGCTCTGTATAGATATTTGGAATGAATGAATGAATTTATGATGCATGGCTTCTCAAGTAAATGAACCAATACAGTTACTGGGAGCTACCGATTTAAAAGGCAGCGTTGTTGTATTTGTTTGATACAGGCGGTTCTGCTTCTGTTCATCCTCGTCTATGTTCACATTGCCTTTGCACGCGGTCCCAGCCACTGCCTGCAGACGGTGGAGAAGGACTGGCCTAGGAACGGTATTCTGCGGGTGGAGATCGTTCGAAATGCGCCGGACAACTACACCATCCTCAACTCGTACAGGAAAGAATATCACAACATCCGCTTTGAGGAACTGATCGGAGCTGACGTTGGCACCAGTGAAGGAGATGGCAATGTTACGGAGCATGCTTCTTTGGCTGCAGCAGCAGAGGATGATGCGGAGGCAAGTCCTGTTCACGATGATGAATTGACGATGCTGGCTCGACAGCTTCCAGATATTGAGCAGGAGGAATGGTCTTTTAGTGTTGCCGAAGATAACGCGACTCAGCCAAGTACGGTGGAACAGAAGAAGCAGGAAAAGCGACTGAATCGGGAGCTTCTGTCTGCCACACTGTCTGAATTTGAAATGCTGCTGTCAGTTGGTAAGGCGAATGCATTTCTGTCGTCTGTGCTTCTTTGTGCATCTTTTGGGTTTAGTCATGCAAAGGGGAAGCAAGAAGTAATGCGCTTCTTTGCACCCTTTGAAGCTCAGAGGCATATTAGCAGGGCTGAAGGATCTTTTGATTATAGTGCCAAAATACATATTTAACCCTTTAATGACAGGCATGTGTTGCAAGCATCTGGGTTAACGATGCAGCTTGTTGTTACAGTGTTAAAGGTGACAAATCTAGAGATAATACAAATTTTGTTTAGATGATTCCGAAGACACTCCTTGAATTCCTGTTCCCAAGGTCATTCAGACTTGCATCTGAGGATCGTCACAGTAATTAATTAATAGCAGGGCAGCATTTCTTTTAAAAATTTGTGGTGGTGCTTGTGTTCTAGCCAGTAGAGGGTAGAGGTCTTAGTAGGTGCCAGATGGTGTGGCATTTAGTTTCTTGGCATCAGTCCATTCAGGAGCTATGTACTCGCCCAGTTGCATGCACTGGTTAGAGCAGAATTTTTATATCAATTCACTTCTGTGCATGAAGATGCTTGGGATGTTCACATACCGGTGGTGTTTTTTTCTAAGTGACTTGAATGTCAGACCAGCACGGTGATGAACATGAACTTTAAAAGTGTGGCAGCCTTTCAAATAATGGTGGTGAATAATCTGACGTGATCGAATAACTGAATTTGCGAGAATGGTCAACATCAATCACAGAATGATGGGACCTTATCTTTAGGATTCAATTGATAACAAGGATGATTAAGTTAGTGATAAAGGTAGTTATGTTATTGAGGATGGTTGGCATTGTGATTATGGTGATGAAGATGATGATTGATGTGATTATGATTATGAAGATAGTAAAGGTCTGCACAATTGTCAAAAATGAAGAATTTTAAGGATGATCTTGATTTCTATGATGATGATGATTTCTATGATGATGATGATTTCTTTGATGATGATGATGATTTCTATGATGATGATTTCTATGATGGTGATGATGATGATTGATGATGATGATGATGATTTATATGATGATGATGATGATTTCTATGATGATGATGATGATGATGATGATTTCTATGATGATGATGATGATGATGATGATGATGATGATGATTTCTATGATGATGATGATGATGATGATGATGACGACGACGACGACGACGATGATGATGATAATTTCTATGATGATGGTGGTGGTGGTGGTGGTGGTGGTGGTGGTGATGATAATGATAAAGATGATATCTTTCATAATCGTGGTGTGTATTGGGTTGTACCTTATTTTTAATTGCTTAATTATTTCAGTCTGGCCTGAGGAGAGGTACATTGTAGAATATTCACTTGAATATGGATTGCTTCGACTGTCTCCAAAAACAAGACAGTCGCTTAATGTCACTGTTATGCTGGTCACACTGGGTAAGAAGTGCACTTTATAGCTTGACATTTTAATGTGGTTCGGTTGGATGGATGTCTTTTAAATCAACTCTTTTGTCAACATGTGAATTGGTTGATGTTGTTATTGAAGTATTTTAGTGTTTGGTGTCAGCAACTTAGGAACAATTTCTTAATGCATCAAATCAGAAGAAAATTCGTGTTTCTGAATGTATGATTTTTGCATTTATGCCTACTGGTAGTGTCTGTGATTGTAGCAATAAATTTTCTGATTTTGTTCATGATTTTGCTAGTGAAATTTTTGCTTTAATTTGAATTGCGCTATTAATATCTGCAAAAAGCAAAAATCAATCACAAATTATCAACGCAAAAAACTTTACTTATAATATAACAGTTCTATAGGTGCGAAATTTTATCATGGTCCTTGAACTTATAGAATTTGTCACTGTTTAATATCGAATAGCATGTAATAAACTCTCTGTTCATGTCTTCGTTAATTTTCTGTGTACGTTTTTTGCATTATTTATTCAATTTATGATGACTTTAGAATTGTTATAATTTCACATCTAATTTCTGTAAATTTTGTGTCAAGAAAGCAGACAGATTAAGTTTGTGACATCACACAATCAGCATTATGACCTATCAATCTCAGTCTGTTTTTGCTTGTACCTCTGCTATGCAGAACCATGCCTTCTTGGTGGTAGAACCCTTGTTCTGGAATGGCACCTCCTTGACGTTCCACTCCCTTTCTAGTTTAGAAATGGAACGAAGCAGCATGGTAAAACTGTCTTAAGATGAGAGACGAATGGCTGTAGTTACTTCAGCCATTCGTCTCTCATCTTAAGACAGTTTGGCCGTGCTGGGGATTGGAAGCGCCTCTGAGTAGTGCCCTTGAAGAGGCGCTATACAAATTCATCTAATGAATGAATGAATATGGAAGGCAATAATTGAGTTAATTGTCTGTTTTTATTGTCTAGATCCAATGAAGGACAAGTGCTTTGGCGATGGGCTTAGCCGCTTTCTGTTGGATGAATTTCTTGGATACGATAACATCCTGATGTCAAGTGTCAAACATCTAGCGGAGCAGGAATCCAGTGAAGGTGAGTGGTGTAAATGAAGGTCACAAGGTCGATAATGAGTGTCGTGTAATTACATTAATTGGTAGATGTTTCTACGAATGTTACAAGCCACACCAATTTTCTTTAACTTCTGTGTCATTTTGCTGTATTATTTCATCTAGATGCAATGATGCATAATTTGTGTATTAATTTCTAACACGTTGGACTTTGTTATTTGCATACCAGACTTATTTTTTTTATTTCTGCTGTACATTTTATATGCCTGAGAGGATGTCACATAAAACTGATACGAATTTGTTCTTAAGATGTTTTATTTTTTCATGACTGGCTGTGTAGGTTATCTGCGGAATGTGGTGACTGGGGAACACTTTCACTTTGTCAGCTTATGGATGGCCAAAACATCGTTTGCCGTTGCCACAATCATCATGCTTGCATTTGTATGTCAGTCAGTCATTGAAGTTGATAGTTTTTCATTTTTAATTCTCTGGCTACTTCATAATAAAGTTGTTGATTACTTCATTCTCATGCATTTGTTTGTGTTAAAATCAGAATAGTTAATTAATTAAGTGCTTCAGTATCTTGTTTTTACATGTCTGATGCTCTAAAACAGGGGTCTCAAACACGCGGCCCGCGGGCCGCATGCGGCCCGCGAACCCGATTGATGCGGCCCGCGAACAGCTGTCTGGTTTTTGATTTTTTAAAGTTATAGAAATCGGCATAAAAGAATTTTGTAGTTCTTTTACGATTTCAACCAAAGTTTAAACTGCTTTCTACTCCTTTTGATTGGACACTGAGTCCACAACAGCAGATATAGGCTAGGCATATTATGCAGATGGATTTAGTGGACCTTCAGTGCGATGCAACGCCGAAGCAGAAGAATGCACAGCAAAGTTTGTATGTCGGCTTCGCAAAAATTTAGTATCCCCGGAATAATCGTCAATTCTTATCTCCCCAGAAGTTCAAAAATTGTCACTTCCGCGTGTGCTTATTTTTGCAAGTTAGCTTCCATATGCTTGGTTTTGAACAATGGCACTAACAGATAGGCCTAATGTTTTATTCCTATAATTTTGGCGACTTTGATTTAGAGGACTTAGAACATTTAGAACACTTAAGAACACTCAGTCTCTAGGCCTAACTAAATTCGAGTTGAATTAGATTTACCGGTACTCTGAACATTGCTTAGTATAGACCTACTTAAAAAATTAGTCCTTTTAAATTTTGAGTAGCCTACAGCATAATTTCTTCATTTATAGCGCCAACGCATTTTTTCGATAATTACGATAGAATGGTTTTCCACTTTTGTTTGTTGTACCATTAGGTTATAGTTACACTTAAGATATAATATTATGTGAATTTTACAGGGCTATAGGCTATCATTACAGTATTGTATGCTGCAATGAGACATACCATGTAACTAATTCCAGTTTCACGTGCACGATTAGCCTATATTTTTATGTTGCGGCCCGCGAGTCATCAAAATATCCAAATGCGGCCCACATGCTGACTTGAGTTTGAGACCTCTGCTCTAAAACGTGGTTCTGCAGGCATAGCAGCCTTTGCACAGTAAACCGATCTTCATTTGTACAAGCGTAATTTTTTTCTTTGTCTTTATTGTTAAAAGTTTTATCTTTCAAAGCATCTCAGCTTTGCAGCCAGAGCTGTAAAAGTGGACAAGCAGTCCTCATGTTGTTATATGCATATTATGTTTGTTTTTTGAACAAACTTTGTCTTAGTGGTGCAAGCTGGCACTTTGTCTACAGTGATACTTGATCTGTGTAACTTAATTTCTACAATAAGTTGTTGTTGTGTGTTGTTTTGTCAGACTCTCGCCATCTCGATGCTACTCAGATATTCTCATCATCAGATATTCTTTTTCATTCGTACGTACAACGGTCTCGTTTGATTCGATGCATACGTCTCGCTATTTATATAGCTCTCTTTCGACAACCTCACAACTGATTTAGTTTTCTTTATGGCTGATCAGAATATGCGGTCAGCCATTCGGTGTTTATGACAATGAAAGATCAGTAGCAAACTGAGGGTAGGATTGAACTAGTTAATGCTCTGTGTAATCTCTGATTTATGGCGTGATTCTTGTGGCCTCAGATTCATGTAAATTTACTGGCTGAATATTAAATTTCTTAATTTATGTCTAAGCGATCTATCCTTCATTTTATTTGGACATAATATTATAGCACAGCTGAATTCTTTCGGTTTGTTTTCAGTTGATCTGCTTCAGATGCTGGAACTCAATCGCGTCGTCGCATTTCCGGCCGCTCCTTTACTGACCGTCATTCTTGCTCTCGTTGGTAAGTCACGGCTTTGTTTCAACCACTGCCTTTCTCTCTCTGCATCTCGGGTCTTCTTTTTACGGAATTTTAGAACCGCAAACCCTTCCTTCCCTTCCCATTCTCCATGGTAAATCACTCAAAATCTGATGACAATGACCGTTCTTTTACTAATTTAAACTGCACAGATATGCTTCTGCAACTGTAGCACAAATCCATTTAGAATTGCACATTTTGTGCATAACTGCATGCTAAAAAAGCCTGCTGTATATCACTCATATCTGCTGTTGCAAGACTGGCTCACTTCTAACTGACCTTCCAATAGAAATAAGAAGTAGAAGAGCAGTCTCTTAAGCTAGCCCTAAGGTTGTCATTATCTTGCCCGTAGCATAGAATGCATTACCTAGAACCTGGAATGGGCACTCCACCATGTGCCTAGAGGTCACACCACTATGTTCCTTTCTCGCTTAAAAACGGCATTATTTAGCCGTTGTTGAACTGGGAGTGCTTCTCTGTGGATTACCTTGAAGATGCGCTACATAAAATCAAAAAAAAAAATAATAATAACTGGGTGGCCAGTTCTCTCCTGTGCCATCTTTTCCCATCGACACTGTATCTATATAGTCAATGTGATTAATTATTAAAGCCGAGTGGACTAGCGTGTGCAGATGGAGCAATGCCAATAAAGATTTGTTCACATATGAATGGAACTTCATTGAACTTTGCCTATTATTATTCTTGTGTCTATCTGTTTGCTTTCGGTTTATTCGTAGGGATGGAGGCAATCATGTCGGAGTTCTTCAATGACACGACGACGGCTTTCTACGTCATTCTGATCGTTTGGATCGCAGACCAATACGACGCCATCGGCTGCCATACGAACACAAGCAAAAGACAATGGCTGAGGTAATGACCCTCATGGGTTAAGTATGACCTCTACTTCATCTTCATCATCTATTACATTGCTTAGGAAGACAAAGACATCTTATGTATCAAGAGCCCACACAAAAAAGTTACCCAATTTTTAAGGCATATGGGCGCTGACCTACCGCTACCTGACACTTGTAGTTCTTGGGAAAAAGCACACCCAGGGTGGCATGGATGACAAGCTGTTCATTTCACCAAAGAGTTTCAACACTCTTCATGTTTCTCTGACAGTTCCTGGTAGCTCAGCTATGCAGTCATAGTTACCATACATGAAATTTACCAAATCTGCAGATTCACTGACATTGAATTCTCGTGAAGATGGTCATTTTGATAAAGAGAGAAGTGTGTTTGGCAACAACATATGGCTGTCGCACTGAACCCCATCAGAAACTGAATGGGCAGAGGGGTCAAAGTCCATGATCTCCACCTTTGTTAAACCACCCAAAAAGAAGTAAAACATTAGCAGAGATTAAAGTTTGTCAGTCAGGATGTGCTAGTTCGATGTAGAATGCAGTTCTTGTTTCAATGTGAACTGCTTTGACACTTACAGACCTGTATTGATTGTTCATTCAATTCATCTGATTAGATGCATTGATAAGAGAGTGAAAGTAACGTTGATCCGTTTCTTTCAGATTCTTCTTCTTGTATCACTTTGCGTTCTATGCGTATCACTATCGCTTCAATGGACAGTTCAGCGGATTGGCACTGCTCACATCGTGGCTCTTCATCCAGGTTAGCTACATACATTGGCTTCAACTCACGTCTATTTATGTGTGTCAACTTTATTTAAAACAGCAACAGTTATTTGAGGTGAACCTCTGTGTTGAATAGATCAATTAATAAATTCACACTTGCTGTTTGACTGACTTGTGGTTAAAAATTCAACATGCTTAACCATGGACATGGGATTTCCCATTTCTTGCATCTAGACTAGAATATCCTTTAATAATGTCTAGCATCCTTGTCAGTGTGCATTGATAGCCATGTACTACCTTTGTGATGTTAGGTATAGGTAGCAATAGAGAAGACACAGTTATACTAAGTTAAGGCTAGACAAATTAAGGCAAGTTACACATCGAAAAGGCAGCGGTAGAAGGGGTGGAGATCACAGTAAGTTTGTGGTAATGTTGTGCAGCTGTCAGTGGCATAGCCAGGAATTTATGATGGTGGGGTTGCCTGGCCGGATGCCCTTTCTGACACCAACCCAACAGTATTAGAGTAAATAAAAAGGGAATAAAGTAACAAAGGGAATAAAGTGAGAAAAACAATTGTTACTACAAGTAATTGTTTTTTTCTTTTCTTATTTAAGTGTATAAATAGCGTTTAAAAAAACTTTTCCTATGGCCAATGGAGGGTTTTAACCCCCGAATCCTCCCCTTGTCTACGTCACTGGTGGTAGCTGTTCATTTTCTGCCCTGTCTCCATTTTATGTACATGAGATGTTGAATGTGTATGCACAACTATGTGGACCTGAATTGAGAAAAGATGTTTCATTAGGAGGTTAGCTGTAATGACTTTCTGTCAACGGTGTTGCCTTTTTTGTCCTTTTTTAGCATTCCATGATCTTTTTCTTTCATCACTATGAACTGCCAGCCATACTGCAGCAGGCAAGTATTCCAGAGCGGATGACGGACCACAGCAGAACCACACCAGCACCTCCTCAGGCAGACACTAATGAAGAGCAGACGCATAACCATGACGACAACCATCTAGAAGAACTCCATGACCTAATGACCGAATTACATGCGGAACCCCAGAGTCCAGGATGGAGGAGAGCAAGCAATCCGGCAATCTCTTTGGCATCACCCAGAGAAGGAGGATTGGAGAGAGGTGTGGAGGAGGTGGCTGAAACGTTTGATATAACCGTTCCTGCTTATCCTGACACGGTTTCAAGTTCAAATCTAGTCCCCGAGGTGGCATACACTTCCAACAGTGTGCCATGCGTGTCATCACCAAACACAACTGCAGACTTACAAATGGTAGCAGATCAGTCAAATGAACGTTTGGAGAACATTCTGGCTGATAGCATCAACAGTCAATTTCAATTAGGGGAAATTAATGACGTTACTAGGACAACCATGACTACGGACTAGAAACGACATTGGGATAATTGGTTTGGTGTCGAATAATGATGTAAAAACAATGCAACAAATCTCTTGTTTATGTATTACACGCTAAATTTATAATTTCCTCACATGACAACAATTACAACACATAATATTTTTGTTTAAACAACTTGCAAAATCTTTAAATAGTATTAAATAGTAATAATTGGCATTCTGAATCTTAAATGAGGTGTATGATGAGCAAGGAGGGCTGCACCCACCCGTGGATGAGATGTGCAGCTCACTGTCCTTGTACCAAATGGTAACTGGAAGCACAATACAATCGGTCAAATACACGCAAGCAAAACTGGGTACAATTGTTTTGACATGTGTAGCTGTACTAGACCTGAAATATCCTCTTAAACCTGAAACAGATACAAAGCATTGGCATCCATATGTTTCTCAAGAAGATCAGTTTACGCTTGTTCAAGTCATGATGTAAAGAACAGTCTACATAAAAATCGTCAAAAATATAAAAAAAATATATAATTATCATCGATTAATGTACACCCTTCGAGAAAAACTTTATACACCATCAGATCATGAACAACAAAATTGGCAAGAACAATTAATAGCAAAATGGAATCGGACACTAAACCTGAATTTTCAATAAATCTACCGAAAATGGGAACATTCCCGCATAATAACAATGCCTTCAAAACTTGTAAAAACAGTACCAGTTTCTCGAAACCTCCCACAATAATAATTATATGCTTATCTATCTGCAGAGAAGCATGTCAACAAGTGGCATGAAAAAGAAATGTAGCAATGGCAGCAGATGTGGGCTTATGAATATGCCTGGTGAGAATAAAGTCAAGGGTCAAGTTATTCAATATCTGGATAAGCTATGTAGAACTGAGAGTCATTGAATAGAAATTATGCCAAGAAATGAAAGATATGAATTGTGGCCGACAGGCACAAAATAGATGCCTCCTAAATCACACAACTTCAGAAAATAAGCCACGAAAACTGTGCAGGTGACACGAAACGGAGTATCCCCCTGAAAGCTATCCGGGGGGATGAATTAATCTATCCCCCCAGATGGAATTAACCGGTCTATATTATCCGGGGGGATAAACCATTCCATCCTCTTTTTTGAAAAGTGCGCACAATAAAAAAATTTATGCTGTAATCAAAATTTAAAGTGACTCTAATTGTTTTAAGTGTCCTAAGCAATGCTCAGATGAAGGCAACTCGAATTTATTTAGTGACTCTGAGTGTTCTTACGTGTTTTAAATGTTTTAAGTGCTCTAAAAACAGGGTAAAACAAATTATCTAGTAGGAATAAACATACCTGTTAGTGTCATTGTTCAAAACAAAGCAGATGAAATTTAATTTGCAGAAGAAATTACACGCGGAAACGGTTTTTTCGACTTTTTTAATTTGGGGGGATACAATTAATATGGGGGATACTCTATTTCGTGACACAGGCACCAGGTTTAGTTATTCAATTGTAGTTTATGTTGCTGGCTGGGAGTAGCTCTGAAGCATTTTCTTAAAGAGGCATTATAACAATGTGTAATTGTATATGCTTGACTATGAAAGTTGCATTAGAGGTAACAGAAGCAATGCTGACACAATACCAAGATATTTTTGATATAAGAACAGTTTCGAGAACAGTTTGCAAATATAAGCTCAAAAACAACTGCTAACAAATTCCGTACCCTAAAAAACCTCAGGATGATCAGAACCCTAATTACAGGTAGCTTTGAAATTCCATATCCCTTTGCATGATCAGAAATCTGATTATTGGTAGGTTTGAAATTCCGTACCTTAAAAACCCTTAAGCTGATGATCAGAACCCTGATTATATATAGGTAGCTTTGAAAGTCCGTACCCTAAAACCCCTTAGGATCAGAAACCTGATTATTGGTAGGTTTGAAATTCCATACCATAAAAAACCTTAGTACGATCAAAAACCTGACCATAGGTAGCTTTGAAATTCTTAATTACAATATTATCGCTAACTCAAACGAGATTAACAACAGAGTAAGTTCAAAATATATGCACTCAATAACTTTCCTTTTTAACTCGTACATTTAACGACACACTCCTCACTCCCTGTCCTTCTGCTCAGCTGCTTGTTTCAGCCATTCGATCACCACAGCTTCGTTCCGTGTTGTCCAATCTATGTTCATCTCGATCCGATCCAAAGCCTGCGAAACGGAACGGAGATTCTCGCCATGAAGATGCTTTGTAAAAAACTCCTTCACCTGCAAATCATCAAGACACAGTTTCAGTGCTAGCTTTAAAAAGTTATTGGTTCTAAACAGACGTACAGCCAGAAAAATCTTGTGGGCTTCCACTGAACATGATGCAGATTGCCTGTTCAGTTTTTGAAAATTAATTCTTCATGCCAAAAATAATTTTTTAAACTTTGTCTAAATTATTGTTTATTGGGAGGGTTGAGCAAGTAACTCCCATCCCCCTAATGCACCAATGTTCTAACCTATTCAGCTTGCTTCATCTTGTGTTAAATGTAAATACTTTCTTACAAGCCTCTACATCTACAGACTTATGTCAGATACCAGGGATTCACGCGTGTTCATGACACTCCCACCCCTATAATTAATTGTGATTAATTAATTGTGAGCCGATTTGTGAGTGGAAGGATCTGGACAGCGTAATGCCCCGTATTACATTCCCTAGTTGCAACAGAGGAGGTGGGGATAAAAAATATGATTTTTGCATACATAATGTATAGATGGACTCTTAGCGCAGCTGCCAATGATCAAAACCACCACAGACGCAATGCATTATTTAAAGAAACATAAAAATTATCCGCTACAATAAGCAGAAGAAATAAGTTAACGATAATACAATGGTACATAACATGGTAATTTTGTAAAAGAGAAATTTTAATGGTACAAGCAATGCAACACCAAAAGATAGACAACAGATAGATCTATAGTCCTGAGACTTTAAATTTGATTACCTCGTCATAGTCAAACTGCGTACTGAAGTGACCAGCTGAAGCCAGAATTATCCTCTTCATCTTCATCATTACATTGTGGTACCTAAAACAGAACATTTCTCATTTTACAATACACCATAACAGACTTGCTGAAAACTTAAATTTCGGCAGATGAAGCTGAAAAATTCGTATCGTTCTATCTGTTCAAATTTATGACAAGTTGATGATTTTTTGCTTTTTCAAAATGTAATATTACACCACTTAATCACAATCAGTTTAAACTTCAAATTAACAACTAATAAAATCATTTTGCATATAAATAAATAATTGCATATAAAATCATAATTGCATATAAATAAATAATTGCATATAAAATCATAATTCCATGCAAATAAATAATTGCATATAAAATCATAATTGCATATAAATAAATATCATATCGTAGGTCATACCACCACTTTTCTTATTCCAATTTCTTTCGAAAACAAATTTTTCATAAAGCTTTTAAAATATTCATAAGCCTGTAACTGCTCTGCCTAGAGGCAAGGACCAGTTAGCTACATCGTTAAGAGCGTTGGCTGCACATCTGCATGCGACTCTGTGAAAAAGAGCATGCGGCCCACAGTTCGCTTCCCGAAAGTGGCTTATTTAGGAGATTCAAAATCTCTGGCTAGCACGGTCCACGCATGGGGACCTAAATGGTGTGGCGTCCATTCAGACAGACAGCTACCGGTGGTGAAGTATCTCACCTGATCAGATTCATTAAAAATGAACAGGGCCGAGGTCATATACGGTCGTTATATATAAAATCTGAATACATTTACATGGAATTTCTCTCATCGGCCATGACTACAGATGGAGCCACCAAGCTATCCCTCACTAATAATGCCGTTCAATTCATGGCAAACATTGAACTGACCTAGCATAGAGAGTATTCCAGTTGGCTCTAACGAATCTCCACGCCAAGACACGACCAGCGGGGTTGTTGGCAATCGACTGAATGACGGACGGTGTCTCCGCACTTCGCACTTTTGACTCGTCCAACGACAACAAAAGAAACCTGAAAACATCAGTTATGCAAGTTATAAATCAAGAAGTTGCACCAAAAAAATCTATACCTATAAAGCAGAGTCCTTATTCTGTTTGTATTCCCTCTGTTTGTGTGGATGTATTTTGAATTTCTTCCCAGAGCCTGCTCGGAAATGACAGCGATTCACTTTACCAAAATTTTCAAACTGATTCTTACCCAAATTTGACGTTTAACGCAACTATTTTCAGCTGTCAATAAACTTTATAGCCCGAGATGTCAACATTTTAACTTTACACGCGATAAGCGATTCGAAAGCCATTCGCGTTCATCGCCTCCATTGCCTACAAGAATCCTACAACCAATGGCATGACGGTTTGAGATCACGTGATATTTACTTATATCGAAAATATTTCTGATGATTATTCTGGCCTTTTTTCTTCTGATCCACTCGACAAAAACATAAAGAAAGCGATCCAAAAATCTTTCCATATTTTAAATTTCGCTGTTATAAAAACGATCGTTGGCTTTATGTTCACTAAACTCATGACGTCATTATTTTGAGCTCAAATCTTTACGCCGCGCAGCAAAAAATGTTATGGACGCAAATAATGCGAACATAACTGCAAATAATTGGAAAAAATTAGCGTAGATTTCAAAAACTTCCTTTATCAAACAATTTATGAAAGAAGCAGGTTGCGGTGAATGGTAGCGGCTTTTCAGAAAAAGTCGTTTTTCTCAGTAACGTGTCGAGTGGACTTAACGGGTTTTGCTCTTCAATTATCGACCAGACATGTACACCTAGCGGAGAGGTTCGTTACTTCTCAACGCGGGGGTCGATGAAAGGCGGGGTCAGAATGGTGAAGTCAGAACGGGGTCAGGCGTGGCTGGGGACAAAAACATATTTCCTGGGCAACGCCGGGTAATTCAGCTAGTAATAAATAAAACCAAGAAAGAACATATTTAATCAAATTAAAATTCAAGATATAATTGGTATTTCAACATAAATCTCAATTGAAAGAGGTAACCAGTTAAAAGTCAGTTTTTCATGGGCACAGCAAGTTTTAATTTATTTTTATACACATAGACCAGAAACTCAGAAGCAACTGTGTCGAGTTAAGGTCATTTCAAATACAAATCGACGATAAAACTACATTATAAGCTGAATTCAGCTGCAGCAATAAAACCACAGTTTAACTTTATGATGTGTAGCTCAGTCTTTGCTCAGTTTGCTGGTCTACAACTCGCTTCATGGGACTGCGCCCGAATACATCCGCGACTACTGTTCCGAGACCCATTCCTCCGCTTCCGGGCTGCGACTCAGGTCGCTTGGGAAGACCGACCTCCGTGTACGGAGGATGAGGACACGTTTCGGCGACCGCGCATTCTCGGTTGCTGGTCCCAGATGCTGGAACAGTCTTCCACTGGACATTAGATTGGCCGCCTCAGTGGACTCTTTCAAAACAAAGCTTAAAACTTATCTGTTTGCTAAGGCGTATCCCGCAGTTGGCCGTTTGTGAGGCGCCCTTGTAGCGGTATGGCCGCGTTACGGCGCCATATAAATTGTCGTTATTATTATTATTATTATTATTTGAGAACTGACCTCGTAAGCTTCAGTCCATCATTGGTTGCAGAGAGGGCCTGCAGCAGCTTGCTCTTCTCTGAAGGTGTCTGAGTCAGAAGGAAGCGTTGCCAAACGTAGTCCCACTCTTCGTCGCCCCCATACTTCACACCCGTCACGTAAACGACGCTCTTCAGGTTGGGATCAATGCTGGAAGACAAGACCACCATGCTCCAGTCCCCATAACCATTCACCGACCAAAGTTTACTAAATCCTATACTGTTGGTAAGTAAAGGGTTAAAGCGAACTCCAATTGCATGAAATTGTTGATTTCTGGCATAATATTATGAGATTGGCTGGTCACTTTGGTCAGTAGTCATCTCTTACATCATCTCATCCTATCTCTCATTACAAGTACATAGTTGACCTGCTTTATACTGTACAGACAAGTTCAGTGAAGGCCAATGTACAATGTGCACATGTGAGACTTTAATATCCTGACCTGAAGGACACACATGCACACACACGCACAGAGTCTTAAAATATAAGCTCACACCATACATGATTACTACCTTGTAGAATAAAATGAACAGTGAAAAAATGTACCTGGTGTTGTTTTTCATCCAATTGTTGAAAAGCTTCTTCATTTCATCGACGACATTATCACGGAATCCTCGTCTCACTGATTCACTCAGCACTGTAGCTGTCAACAACCTTAATTAAAAGCAGAAAAGACAATTAAGAACAATCATGCACATATATTGCTTCAGAGTCCTCTTTATTATTATTTGCAGTCATGCTAGAACTTAGTCTGCTTACAGCAAACACCATTCTAACAAATTTAAGTACAGACAGCGTTGTAGCCAAGTCGTCATTCTAGATGTAACCTCAAACTCAGCCTGATGGACTTGCAGACTAAAATAATTATTGTGCATGTGAATGGTAATCCTGGAAGGACGGCACACTCGAAGAAAATATCGCTCTACACATGCGAGACTTTAATCTCCTGACCTGAAGGTTGATAGTCCAGCAGGCCAATCACTTGACTATCACACACACGCTCACACACATGCACGCACCACACACACACACTGTCTTGAAATGCAGCAACAGAGAAGTAGTAGCAGAGAAGTGGCAGCAAGGTTTGTCAGCACGCTTGCCATGCCTATAATATAATCGCTGTGTGTTCATCACACTGGAGACGAGTAATCTCGTCTGCTGCGTCTTCGCTCTCAATTCACAGACAAGTTACCTCGTCCCTGGCGGTCAAGGGGTTACTGCACAAAGAAGCAATCAACCACGCTGTAATCAGGAGATCATCAAGAAGAGCAGTCCGTTGTAACGCAAATCAAACTGAAGCCAATAACACAAAGAAAAGAATAATCAACAAAACGATTAATAATTTCTGACTGGAATATGTAACAGTGTATATACTCACTTGCTGGTATGTGTTGTGTCATCACGCTGCAAATCTGCCTGCTGTTCTTTCAATAGATTTGAAAGCAAGTCTTGTAAGTACGACTGTGAGCGAAACAAAATAAAACCAATTCAACTTCAAAATATTCCATATCCAACTTCTCTCTCTACCGTCTCCCTAGCAACCAATCAAATGGAATTCCAATAAACTGGATGGAGTTTGGTCGTCAAGATAAGTTAAGCAGTCTACCAAAGATACATTATGACAACAAATCACAGACATTTAAGCTTGTAGACAAAAAAAACTACACAAAGCAAGAATAATACTTCAGCAAATAATGTTTTTTTATATTATCAAACATTTCCAAAATATCCAACCAGCAAAGTACTTAAATATAAATTGTCTAAACATATGATTCACAATAAACAGTACTAATAATAAATATTATAAAGTAATTTGGTCTCATATGAAAGAAAAAAAAACAGTGCTCCAGAGTAAAAGGAGAACTTAGCTAAGTACTGTCATGACTCATGAGCCACATCATAATGAGTACTACAGATGAATCTGAGTCTGAGTGATGATGATAATAATAATAATAATAATAATAATAATATCAGTGTGCAAGCAACGATTAAACGCCATGGCATTTAGAGGCACCTTTGAGCACGACGTTGGAGACGAGAACCTATAACCTGATTTTAATCTTTTACAATTTACAGCCCGAGGTATCTTTACTACCCCGGGCGACAAAAATATAATCATAGTATCGTCTTTTAAATCAATAGCTATTGCTTCGCTTGTTTATTCTACTTCATGTTACAGATGTTGTTTGTTGAAGATAATAAAAGGATAATAATAATAATAATAATAACAATAATAGTAATAATAATGACAATTTATATGGCGCCATAACACAGCCATGCTGTTACGAGGGCACCTTAAAAAAAATAATATCAACACTGTAACAAACGATTCAATGTACACAGCTGGAAAGTGAAGACTAAAGACACCTAATATTAGAGACTAAACCGCAGAGGAAATACCGTGAAATAGCTGAATTCAGGTCTCGTCTCCAGAATGTCTCCAACGTATCCGAGGCAACTAAGGGCAATCTGTAATGGAACGTAATCTGTCTCGGCCTTCAGATAACGAGACAGATCCAGTGCCACGGTCACATTGAGATGCCCAGATCTATTCAGAAAAAGTGAAACCATTAAATTCAGGTACAAAAAGCATGCATCACAACAGCAATATGATTATGACCGGGCTTGGGTCGGGAGCGCCTCTGAGTAGAGTCTTTGAAGGGGCGCTATATAAATCACATAGATAGATAGATAGATAGATAGATAGATAGATAGATAGATAGAATATACAACACTGCTGGAAACATGACACAGTTGACCAGATTTACATTCTGTCAATGTGTTTGAACCAACAGATATACGATTTTCAGAGCATGCCAAATATATTTTATCTTGACGTGATTAGCACCACTGAAAAGAAACAGGTAATGTAATGGAAGAGGAAGACTGCAACACGAGAGACAGTGACCCAAAGCATGAACAGCTTGTAATGTTATTTGTAAAAAATAAAATTAATGGCTAACAGTAACGTTTATATGTATATAATTATATAAATATGTATATATATAATTATATAATGTTCATTGTCGCTACTCAGCAACTATTCACTTTAAATCGTATTGACAATTGATGCTATACATTGCAAACTGTTGATGATCTAGGTTAGAAACTCCATTCATTTTCACGTCCCAGTCTCTGTACGATGCAGTCTCTATCTTCAATAACGGATAACTTATGCAAAAACTGAAAAAGTTAAAAACTGCTTACCTGGACAAAGCAAAAGCATCCGCAATTAGACTGGCACGATCTGAAGGACTGAAAACCTAGCACACACAAAAAAACAGCATCATCTGAATGGTGGTCATATTTTAGGTTTGAATTTACAGCAAGAGAAGCCAGAAGATGCTTAAGTTTAGTTCGGTAGCCTTATTATGATAAAAGCCCTTAGACAAGATTTTTCATCATTTGAACATCTAGATTGCAACCAATGAGTTTTCTTAACCCTTTACCAACCAAGGATATAGGAATTTCCCATACCATTTACTATACTCTGGTTGGTAAAGGGTCAACTTAAACTTCTGCAATATAAATATTCGTTAACAATACGTTCAGCTACAGTATATTAGCATTTCATTCCAACATTGTCGACAGCTTCTGAAAATGTCAATTGGAACCATGCACTTGCCCACATAGCATCAACACAGGTAAAAGAGACAAATGTTGCGATGGCCATGAGCCACAGTATCACCACTGGCTGGACCAACCCTGATTGCAGGTATGGACTGTCCAGCCTGAGATTCAAATAATTTTCATTCCATCTGGATTTGCCTCAGTCACTCTCAAGATCCTATTTCTGATATTAAACATATCTGTAATCTTCTTTCAAACAAACAATAATCTAGACTGTCTACTTGACTGACCTTGTGGTCGGTGCGCAGTTGTTCGATTAACGCTTGCCAGTTGCTGAGGTCATAGTGGACTCGATAGACACCAGTCATGTCGGCATTCATCTTCACCCAAGGCGGATCATCCTCCAGTGTAAAACTGACTGAATTAAAAAAAAACACGACTGGCTCATACACAATTCTTCATATCAATACTACAACATTCCTTGATTGGACAACCAAGCTGCAGGGGTAATTTAAATTTGCACGAGACGATTTATATCCTACACTTTTAACACGCGCACACAATCAAATAACATGCACATTGCACATAGAAGTCGCTTCAGTTTCTTGACCTCGGCATATGATGGCGAGCGGTCAGTCCTCTCCCTCACCATCTCATCTTCCTACCAACAGTGTACAGTCAGTGTACCCATTGTGCACAGTCAGTGTACCCATTATAGCTGAGTTGGTTAGTGGATATAAACGGAACAGAAAGCTCAACCAACATTCTGCCCAGGCAGAGATTTCAACTCTCAGCCTCTTGTTTTGAGTTATCCTATATGGCGCTATATGTACAGTCATATGCATGAGCATCTAAAGCTATTAATTATTAAAGATAGTAATTATTCATACAAAGCGTCTGACAGTGCTCTACCATCCTAAGTTATTACCTACGTGAGCGCATTTCGCTCCAAACACAGATGCTTACCATCGCCTTTCCTCATCCACTGAATCGGCTGAACACTGGTTGGATCCGTCTTTGTAATGAATGTCAATGGAACGAACCACTTATAACTGAAACACAACATCACTTACAGTAGAATACAATACAATACAACCGCGTCTACTATTGTTCTGAAGTGCACTCACACTAAAGAACAAAAGAACATCAATTGTGCAGAGCAATTGTGAGTGAACGACTTGTTCAAGGTCCTTACGCAGCACAATTGCCTCAACTAATATAATTAATCAATCACTTGTCTAATATTGGTCCTATGTACAGGCACCAAAGGTAATGACCAGTATTTGGTAGTAGCCCAAAATACTTCACTAAAGGACCTTTCAGTTTCTCAGTATATGACTTGATAGGCAATACGATGTGATTCTGAGTACTGAAGATGTAAACAACACATTAAAATGCTCTAATTTGTACTTGTACCTAAGCTGCGTTTGCCGTTTGAGCAGCACTATATAAATGTTCAATTACAATCAGAAAAACTCAACGTAGATAAAACAGACTGAAAAGTAATTACCACTGCACTTGGGTAACTCACACTGATGTACAAATAAAGAAGTGACACTTTTGAAATATCTCCATATAACTACTGCTCCACACACACACATTTCAACCGCATGAATCTAACAACGTGCAAAGACTTGAAAAATGTTTTAATATATCATTACCATATTACTATAGAAATTTATTATGCACACAAGATCACATGGAAACATTCAATAATTCACCACAACCTTGGAAAAGCCATGCATCTCCGTCGCCTCGTTAGTCACAAGTTAAAGAGGAAGCATTAGAGAATAGATGAGACAGAACTGCCAGGATTCCATTCAAGACTTAAGCAGAAACAGAAGACAGACACAAAGTAAATACAGACAGTTACTGAAGCTGATAAAGACCGACCCAAAAGGTGATGGAAATTCATCGGACTGGTTGGTGCGCGGGTTGTAAAGAAATCGTTCTTGTGAGGCGGTGATTTGCCTTCCGTCGCGTCGGATTGTCACGACCGGGTATCCCATCTGCAGGGTCCAAGTGTCCATCATCTCCTTCACGTTCAGCGAATTCTGTGTCTGAACCTACAGAAGACAAGCATCTACTGCTTGGAAGGATTAACGTGTGTCTGCTATTCATAGCAAAAATACGACTTACAGTCAGAAGTCTGCACAATAGGACGTGGTACAAACAACAATAGGACGTGGTACAAACAACAATAGGACGTGGTACAAACAACAATAGCACATGCTACAAACAACAATAGAACGTGGTACACAGTACTCGATAACAAATTAGTCCCAGTTCTGGCCCCTTCCATTCTACATCGATAGTAATTAATTCAAGCTTATATGAGGAAATCTCGTAATAACTTCATCAACCAATTTTATAGCACTACTTCTTCTGGCACAAAAAGCTGGACTGGTAAAATGCCATTTAGATGCCCTGAATGATCCCTCCTAATGCCACTGGCAAACTGTATCCAGGGTTTGCTTTCATTCCGATTTCCGATGATGATATATCTTCACATCTATTGAAACTACTGTTGAAACTACTACTATTGAAACTACTACTATTTAAACTACTAATGCATAGCTACTTCACAGACAAAAGCCAGCATCCCACTCTTTTGGCAATCCACATTCATTTCATTCCATTTCTCTGCATGTAGTTCAAGCTCGTGCTGCGATACATCAGACATGTTGAAACACCACGCACAGACGCACATTTCGCTGATTCAACAAATTACGATCGTGCAATTACCTCCTGTGTCATTGCAGCCCAGAGGTCATCCGTTTCCGCATTTCCATACATATGCTTCGTCAGGTACGATCGAAGTCCGCCAAGGAACTTGTCCTCTCCCAACACAGATTCCAGCATTCGGATGACAGATGCTCCCTGAAGATGCAGCAACAGAAAAGTTCAACACATGATTTACACTACACTCAGTAAGCAAATTATCATCACATTCAGCTCGGTATGAAACATCTGTGGCACACAGATGTTTAAACTATCTCATTCCTACATTCTTCTCTGCAGTGGCCCGCCATAGGTTGCAACAAGTCAACTGATTTGCCTATTTTACTCATGACCTGCCTCACGACCTGCCCATCTTATTTACAATTAGCTTCTTCAACCTGCTGAACAACTCCCATGACCCCGACATAACCTACTGATATTGTGTAGCTGGTGGTGCCACTGATCCTACTGAAAGGAAGCTGAATATAAGGTAAGATAAGAATATTCTTTAACAGATTAATGACCATCCGCATTCTGGTGTACAGATATGGTATAATAAATGCACATCATAGAAACAATCAATAGTCAAATGTTTTAGATAGCACACAAAACCTAAAAACCAATAAAATAACTAAATATACTAAGTCGCTTGCCCATAACAATAAAAGAAAAGTTGATATGCCGTCAAGTCAGTTCAGCTAATATAAATTGAAGCTTTTACTACATCGTTTCATTCTGCTTCATGACAAATCATTTTTGCATTATATGCATTTCAACTTGCCCGTTTCTTCTCACTGAATTACAATCCAATAAAACCTGCCTGGTTGGGAACACACACAAACTAGCAAGATGTATGTATAACCAAAAATCATAATAATCTGATAATTGGTAGATGTTAGCAAAGACACCAAAGTGACACACATGGGCTTTTACCTTTTCATAAGAAATAGCATCAAATATTTCTCCAATTTCTACTGGGTCGTGAACTTCTACTGAAATTGGATGCGAACTCATGAGACCATCATTGTAGAGAGCCACACTCAAAGCATCGTCAACAAAAAGACCAAGCTAAAGATAAATGACAACAACAATAATTATAACTTATGCATCTTTCATTATTACTAGGCAAAAACATGTTTGTCCATTAAACATTTTCTGGAAATAAACACGATTAAAAAATTTAAGTGTGATTAAATTGTAATCACAAATACAGTTTTGAAGAGGAATTTGCCAATCACAGTATGCTTGAGGTGCTGCTGAAGCCAGAATCTGTCTTTGGCTAAGATTGGGCTAAATTCACCTGGGTTGTGGTGGACAAACTTGTAGGAAACCAAAATATTTGTCAAAAACTTATAGTCCTTCCTCTGAAAACTTCTGTGCATGTCGTTTGATTTTCAATCGTATTATTTGCAAATGCTCTTAAAATATGAAATTGGCTTAAAGAAACAACTACTGTTCGTTACTACCTGCAAACACAAAAATTTCTCATGATGCAATTAATTACGAGATCAATTTCAAATAGGCGATAAATTGACAGATAAATCATGTATAAAAATTTTCGCTGAACAGCTCTAATTATTACATATACCACAACACTGTTTTCCACATCATTTTTTTTTAAAAATCAGTCAAATACAATTTAACAGAACTCACTTGCATTAATACACTGCCATAATTAAATAAGAACACTTCTGGGTTTGCCCCTTGCATTCTGGATTTGCCTCTTGCATCCTGCTTAAGTGTAAATATTTGAAAAAACTTAATCACTCTTGACTTCAGACCAATAAAAGGGATGATGACAGTGATGTTGCTGATGATGATGACGACATCGATGATAAAGATGACTACGATGGGAAAAACAAACACAAAGTTCGTCATATAACCATATTGCAAAAAAGCTTTCAGTCTTTTCTCACCAAATAAATTGCTAAAACTACCTAAATCTTTTCGAAGAGACAAAAAAGCTTCTCATATTTCAATGCAACAGGCAATTTTTGACCATTTTATGCCATTGGCTCTCACTTTAACTGTCAAAGCAGTTTTAATATAGTTATATAACCTAAATAGAAAGAGAAGTTAGCAGTGCAATGCAAGTGAATAAGATTTCTGCAGTTAGCATATATGATTATATAATTCCACATTTACCATATTCCAGTCAGGCCGAGCGTGGTTCGCTCCGTGATATTCAACAAATCGAGCGAAACCTTCGTTCAGCCAAAGGTCATTCCACCACTTCATTGTCACCAGATTACCAAACCACTGAACACAAAGAAAAACAAGCAACTCAAAATTCACATTCATTACAAAATCATAAACAAACACTCTTGATGGCATCAAAAGAAATAACGTCAAGAGCAATGGCATCGTAATTCTGCAAAGGTTAAATGGAATCCTAATTTTGCAGCGTTTACTACCGCATCAAAATTTAAAATGTCTATATACACGGATTCAAAGTGAATTCTGAGCTGAAAATAGGTGTGTTGACCTACAAATCTTCAAGAGAACATTTAGTAAAAAATTTCATAATGCAAGAGCAATTCATTAGCTATTAGCGGGGCATCATACATACATACATACATACATACATACATACATACATACATACATACATATACATACAAACATACAAAAATACATACATATATACATACAGGCATACATACAGAAAGACAAACTTTCAGACTAATAGTATAATTGACAACTCTACTTAGATACAACGATTGAGTAGCTAGCACCATACACTGTAGATGTAAAAAACGATGAACAGAAAATAAAAAACGGTAAAAAACGTCGTTTTTTTCGAAATAATAAAAAACGACAAAAAAACGATAAAAAACGGAAACGGAAAATAATTTGCCTTTGTTACATCTGAAATTTCAATTTCAGCTTACAAACCTTAATTGCTTATGCAATTTTATTAAGAAACTGCAAATAACACAACTTTATTATTAGGCCAAAATGATTGGTATAAGTAACATTAATCTACCACAGTTTTTTTTTCTTATAACTTTCGTTTAATAAGAAATTAAAGGTATCGAAATCTTAAAAGATTTCGATACCTTTAATTTCTTATTAAAATTCAAATTTAAATTGTAGACATAAGTCCACATTATAAGTTTATGCTGATCGACATAACACAATTAAAATCTAACCAGAAGCAAAAACCACAGAGGTTTATTAAATTATATATTGTACATTATTGTGTGCTTAAAATTGCTACTTATAAATATTAATAATTATGCCCAAGAATTTTATATCAAAATAACTCTTAGAAATTTCATTTCTTGTAGGGATCTACTACATGTATTTCTCAAAATTATGATTTAAACAATTACATAAAGACCTTATATAGTTAACTGCATCCTTGAGAGTACGGTTAAAACGTATGGAATATAAGACAAAAATTAAATTAAGGAAAATAATATTAGACAGCAAATAATTAAATAAAGTTACATAAAAATCGTAAAAAACGATAAAAAAGATGGGAAAAATAAAAAACGAAAAAAACGACGTTTTTTGGGAGAGAATAAAAAACGAAAAAAACGTTTTTTACAACTATGGCTAGCACCCTTTATAATACCAGCAATAGAGGTTCTGAATGGTACTGCACAAATGTCCAGCTAGGCAGCTCAGCTACAAACAATTATCTGCCCTCAATAGCCAGTACACCAAGACACTCTTCGATATACTGATAAGCACAGAGGACAAACGAAAACTGGCAACATCTTTACACTGATGACAATCTCTCCAAATTTGTACGCATCCAGATTCTGATCTGATAATTAATCAGAAGTTGACACTGCACTTACCTGATGCGCCAATTCATGTGCGACCACAACTGCCACCCACTGCTGGTCCCCGGCCGACGACTCCTCAGCATTGTAGAGTAGGGAACGCATGAGGTACGTCACCAGACCCCAGTTCTCCATTGCACCAGCAGAAAAGTCCGGAATGGCAATGTGATCTGAATGAGTGAGATGAAATGACGACTTCACTCACATGTCGGTCATTCATATTTTATTTCAATTTAATTCACTTATTTTTTTCAAAATGATAACCATAACCATAGTTTTTATCGCTCAAAGTGACAGTTGACAAAACATGTTTTTTTACACATAATGGATACAGAAACTAACAAAAAGCAAATGGAGAGAACCTTTAAGGGACTACTACTGTCCCACTGTCAGGGTTTCCCAAATACAAGTGTAAATAAACAGCAACAGCATATGCAATTAATAGAGTATTAAAGAGAAATTTTATCTTAACTTGTTAACTACATCCTGGGAAAACGTCTAAAGATAATGTTGAGTGTGCCAATTTAGAAAAGTCGCTAAAAATATAAAAGAATAAAGACAGATGATCATGGCCGTTACATGATATATGCATCTTAACGCTTGGATCATGGCATGCACTATTATAGTATGAAAGAAAAGATATTTATGCCAAAAGATGATTTACAATTGTGTTTCTAGGTCAAGAACTGACCGAGAAGGTCATTATACTGCAAAATTCACAGGTCATCAGGAACTAGGTGATAAATATTGTTCTCATCATTAAAAGGGTTAAAAGTTGCAAGGTTGAACATTGTTTACTACCTGATTTGTTCATTGGGTACTTGATGCCATAGTACTCTTCGTAGAACTCTAGGACATTTTTGGCCACTTCCAGCGCAAAATCCGTCTGATTCAACAGTTCTTCAGGAGCATATATAGATACCTAGAGAAAACCAGCAGAGAAAGTATTAGGCACACATGCTCTATTGTTTCTAAAACTAGATCACATTAGAATAAACTACAGTGGAGACGCTTGTACATTGTACATGCAATCCATTTTTTTTGCGCCTAATTGGGCAAATCCCTAAATTTGGTCATGTCTCAAACTACATGCTTGAGGTACTTCACTGGCTCCCTATTCGCCAGCGTACTGAGTTCAGGGTAGCTGCATTGGTATGGCGATGTTGTCAGGGCCTTGCCCCAATTTACCTCCGTGAGCTATGCAGCTTTACATTGGGTATCCAAGGACGTCGTCAGTTACGCTCTGCTGATAGGGGAGTCCTCTTAGTTCCTTTTGCTCGTCTACTACCATGAAGAATCGAGCCTTTTCTGTGGTTGGACCAGTGGTCTGGAATGACCTTCCTTTTGAACTACGCCTACACCCTGGGACTCTGCCAGGATCCTTCCTTACTAAACTTAAAACTATTCTTTTTGTGCGCGCTGGAGTCGGGAGCGCCTCTGAGTAGTTTTTACTTGAAGGAGCGCTATATAAATGTCCGAATGAATGAATGAATTTATGTGTGAATCAGTCATTGCAACACTACATGGATAAATATAACAGACATACAGGCTGCAATGAATGAATGAATGCAACACTACATGGATAAATATAACAGACATATAAATATAACAGACATACAGGCTGCAATGAATGAGCTTGAGCATCTTTGACATGTATTCTTTTTTTAAAGATTTCAATTTAGATTTTTGCAAGGCACCTCCAAAAAATGAAAATGCACCCTCTATTAGTGGGATGCTCCAATTATTCAATTCGAAATATGTAGATATCCTAAAAACTTGTATTATGTTTCCCGGTATCACACTATTATAAGACATCTTCGCTCCCAATGTTCTCATGCAAACTTGTCTCCATTGTACATAGCCGTTTCCTATTGATTCCAATGTAATAGTTAAAAATATAACACTTAAATTTACAGCACTCTATGTACACTCCACAAAAGCATGATGCCTAATAAAAAGGATCTTTCAGTTCAGATATATGCAAAATCACAGCGCAATCACACAATGGTACACTAGCAATGCAGCATCTCTTTTGGTATGGTGTCGTATAGCACTCATTTACTTCACAGCACCGAGATGCCACCAAATCTAACACGTCTGTAATAACGCAGACATAAAGTGCAGTAAAGGAAACATGTAGAACTAAGTATGTCAAAAACGAATCTAGTATTAAAGAGACAACTGAGCAGTGCACGGATAAAACTCAAAAGCTTTGAACAAATGAACAACAAGTGCCCATCAGAAGAAAAAAAGTGACTGCACTGTACAAGTGTACATTATAAATTTGACCAAAAGCCAAAAATTCCTATGCATGTCTGGTCTTTCTCGTTGACCGATGCCCAGCAAAGCAACAACGTTCTTGTCCAGCAAACCAACAATGTTCTTGTCCAGCAAAACAACAACGTTCTCACCTTAATTCTACTTTTCTCCGTATATGCTGACTTGGCTCCAAAGTCACACACAACAAAAGCGACAAGGTACGTGCTCATCGTCACACTCGTGGCAAACCGATCCAGCTTCAGTCCGGCGCCAAAGTCTTCGGAGCCGAGCAGCTCCGTGTTGAAGAGAGAGATGTAGCGAGGGTCACGGACCATGGCCAGGGTGAAGTTGGCCTTCAGATGCGGTTCATCGAAGCATGGAAATGCAGCACGTGCATCCGTTGGCTCAAAGTGAGTCGTAGCCAACCACCTGTACAGTTGAAAAGATGCTAACTACACTGAAGTATATTAGAGGCCAAGAAGAATAATAATATATGCAAACAATACTGAGGTATATTTTTAAACTATATATAAAATTATTGCTGTATGATAATAATAATAAAACGTGTTATTAACAGTAGCACAACAATCACTGCATAATAAAAATAACAACACCGTAATACAATAAAAATATTATAATAATACGTGTAATTACATTAGCACAAGAATCCAATCACCGCATAATAAAAATAACAATAATACAATAAAATATTATAGTAATACATGTTATCACCTATATGTATAGAACCCTGCAAGGATGCCTATATACTCAGAAGTGCACCAACCAGGCTCTGCCAAGAGGAGTGCAGGGGCAAATAGACCACGGATGCTGCCAGGGTAGTTACTAACAACTGAATAAAATAAAATCGACCTTGATAGGAATAACCTTCTACCAATTCATTCCAATCAGATTCTCCAAAAGGTAACTCTACAGAGACCTTACTTGTTCGTCTTTCTTCAGACATTTATGGGGCCATTGTCATATGTCACCCTTCTGCCACTGTGTGATGTAAGTGGTGCAATCTATAGCTCTAGCGGTTCATAATATTCTCCTGACACGGCTTTGGCTTTGGTCCTGAACTTCCTATCTCCAGGACCCTTCTAGTATTGTGACTTGTAGATTTGCAAGCTCGCCCTGGACACCTGCTCCGTTTGGTTTACTACAAAGCTCTGTTCTGGGTCATCTGTTTTACATCATCCATACTGCAGACCTTGGCTCCCTACTGGCAGCTGACTCTATCTTACAAGTGTCAATCTTATGTAGACGACCTTCAGCCATATGCTCACTGCCTGGTGTCTGCAGCTACTACTGCCATCTAAGCCATAATTCATGAAACTGGCCATGCAGACCATAGAGACTTAGTTGTTTTCCAACTGCTTACACCAAACCACAAAAAAGTTTTTATGTAGTGCAGGTAATCCACTCATGAGTGCTCCCAGTCCAGCCACAGTTATATGTGGCACGGCACTCGCAACCAACCTGTAGAACTTAACTTAGAGGCTTTAGCTGTCGAGTTTCCACAGGAGCAAATAATTTGCGTGTTCGGTACCTTGGTGTAACCTTCGACCAGGAGCTCACTTTCACACAACACCAATCTACTTTGTTGTGATCGCTGCTTCCAACTGCGTCAGCTTAGGATAGCATCTCAATCTCTGACCCTTAAGTACTGTAAAAATCTGTAATGCAAGTGTAAGTTCGTTGCAGCTGTAGACACCAATGTTGCTGTGCTAAATTTTGATTTTCACAGCATCAAAAAGGTTCAGAACAGAGCAATGCAGTCTCTCTTTGCAGACATGGCTGCACTCAGCTGAGTTCAATATTAGAGAGAGATACAGACAGACAGACAGACAGACAGACAGACAGACAGACAGACAGACAGACAGATAGACAGACAGACAGACAGAAAGCGAGTTCATATTGTTGTCATTAATCATGTTATCGAGTTAACTGACAAATAGCCAGCCACGCTCTCAGCACATCAACAGCCTGCAACAATAAATGTTTATAACAGCAGAAACAGATGGTTGAAAATGTTGCTCAACGTGTGGCCTAACAGGTGACTAGATATAATAAAAAAACCATCACCACTGACCTAGTTACTATTCAACACACAGCAAGATGACAAAGCCATCCATGAAACTCCGTACAATTCTCAAGAGATAGGTGTGCGCAATAAATCATTAAAATTGCCAGCAAGCAAAAATATTACTTGTCAGAACAGATGTGGAATGATCTTTATGCAATCAGTTTCCTATTATTATAAATTGAAAAGGATGTGTTTTTTTTATCTGCCATCGGATAACAAAGAACGTAATTTTAATGTCCGTCTGATGTCATTGTGTGATGTCTGCCATTTCAATCATTTCCACTGTAATTACAATTCAATTGTGTTTTGATATCTCGCTAGTTAGCTCTTTACATCATCACCATTGCTGATCTAAGTTGTCACGTCAATCTCTGACAGGCTTTCACATCAACTTTCTCAGGACCTTTCTTAGTCTAATGACAGTCTACTGCAGCTATTCAACAACCACAAGTATACTTCCAAAAATCTGTTTTCCTAAATTGCCTTTTGAAACATTACCCGAAATATTTCTTCCCATAAAACGTTTCCTTTGATCATTCACTACTACCATACCATACCACCATACCACCATACCACCATACCACCACCACCACCACCACCACCACCACCACCACCACCACCACCACCACCACCACCACCACCACCACAACACCAACATCAATCATAGTCATTTTTTATTCTACTACAGACCTTTTTTCACCAGAACTTGTCTCATAGGAACTTCTGTAGAATCCGGCCAAATTGTCAGACAAATTACCAATGAAATTGATGTTAATCCGATACGCTTGTCCTGGCTCCAAATCTGACTCAAACAGCAGGTAAACTTGTTCGTGATTCACATATTCCAGTGATTTAAGGATCTTAATCCTCTGCAACGCTGTCTGTCCATCTGAGCCAACAACCAACAGTTCCTGCGAGGTAATCTTCAGATCCTTGTTGTGGTAGATAAGGAAGTCGGTCTTCTTCTTCGTCTCCAGTAGTATCGACACGTTTCCTGAGAATCGGAAGGTCGTCAGGTTCGGATGGAGAAAAAGGGAGTAGGTCTTTGGAATGACGCCGTCCGGCAGGCGGATATCAGCCCATGGAAACGCCTCTCCGTTAGTTGCCGTGGCAACAGTTGGCTTGGCATCAGAAATGGGAGGTGGGGTTGGAACAGTGCAGCCGGCCTTACCTGACCCTGGACGGGCAAATGCAGCGATCAGGGCAATGACGAAGATCACGAGCACAAAGCACGCAACAATGACTATTGACTTGCGAGGGCTGCATACAACCTGCTGGCATCTCTGAAGATTATCCGGCTCATAGACACCCTTCTTTCCTGTGCTTCCAGAACCTAAATTAATGCAGTCAGAAGAATAATAAGCCTATAATACCACAAAATCAATCAAATAAAGAGAGCAATTTTTAAGTCTTTTATAGCCATCAAAAGAACCTTATAGACACATAAAATTTTAATAAAACTAAAACAGTGACGAATTTATGTAGTAAAAAGAACCTTTGGGACAAATAATATGCAAAAATCGAGAAGTGAATGATATAACTGTATTAATTATTTAGCTATATTATCAAAGCTTGAAACCGACCATCTGCCAAATAACATATTAATACCAATAACCCGTCAGACACAAAATCAACCATGAAAAACTTATACACAAAGTTTATAAAAAAGTGAACTGAACTATAGGCCTATCAATGTACTTTAAATATGTCACCAGTTTTGGCAGCCACAGGATGACATTAAACATTAATAATAATAATCTTTCTTTAATTTCACACTGACTCACCACAGTAATGATTGCATTGCAATGCTACAACTAACATGGCAGTCATAGCTGAAGGTTAAGTAATTACATCAAAGAATTTTTTTAGGATAATCAATGGATGCTACAGTCAAGATAAGCCTCTTCTCAACAGCTGTGTATTAAAAGTTAAACCGCTTGGATAATCAGCATACGACTCACACCTTTCAAACTCTGCTCGATAGATAGCCTATGCATTGTGCAATAATATCAAGACCTTTTCATAAGTTGGCATTAGTTAGTCTGATTCTGCTGGCATCAGGTTTATCATTTTATAGATCTCTCAGTTCTCTAATCTCTAATTTCCTGAAGTAAGTTCTAAGATCAAGTCAAATTTGCCACACTTCTCTAGTTACCTGATGCAATTGATAATAAGATCAGACCAAAAGATTTTGTTTCCCTCTTTGTCCAATCCTTTGCTCTTAGAACTATCTCCTGCCATATATAAGATGCGGTCCCTTAAGCTAGTCCTGAGGCAGCCAAGGGTATGAAGTGTTAATAACACTTCATTTTCTAAGCCTCGGCATATGAGGGTGGGTGGCCAATCCTCTCCCTCATCGGCTCATCTTCCCATCGACAGTGTACTCATTGGCTAGGGAGATCTATGCTGGCGAGGCAAAAACCTTCTGAACAAATTTCTTCCCTTTGGGGGGGGGGATATGAACTCCAACTGGCGTAATTGCAGTATCGGGGACCGAAGCACATATAATATCTCTGGATAGAATCTAATGACGACACTAACCCTAACACTAACCCTTACCGACCCTCACAACGTTTAACCTGACCCTTAACGACCCTCACGACGCCTGACCTGACCCTAACCGACACACACGGTCCCCCGATACTGGAATTACCCTCCCCCAACCTCTAGATCGACAGACCTGAGTGCTAACCATTGAGGTGTATTACATGTATAACATAACGCTAGAGAGAGCATGACGTATCTAGCAAACAGTCAGATTTGAAGTCGTTAATTTTTAACGTCGTCCTAATTCAAAGCGACTAATCAAAGGCCTATGATTGGTCGGGTGCTAATTAGACAGATGATGTGATTGGTCGGTGCCAATTAGACGGACTTCAATATAAAGACTTGATACTCTCTCTAGTGATATATTCATTATATAATACACCTCTATGGTGCTAACCACTATACTATCGAGCACCCCGCCCCGTGTAATTCCATATCCAGACCAACCTCCTGAGGGTAGAAACGAAACGTCTTCTATTTCATTCATGGTATCTTCTTTTGAGTGACAGTTATCGGCTCCCTTAAGTTTACGTTCAACTCGACCAAGTGATCAAAAGCCGTACAAATAGTGAAATTATTCTACGAGGGACGACTCGAACTCAGTCAAGTTCTACGTCGTCCTCGAAATAATAATTTCATAAAATTAAATTCACAACACAGACTACATATTATAAACTGATTCAACATTTTTATTATCACAAACAGAGAGACAGATCAGCGCCACCTTGTGACTAATGTTAATAATAATCTATATCTATAAGAAAGAATTTGGATATTTTTGTCCAGAATGCACGTTCACAGTTTTGCAGCCACTGACATTAAACATTGCATATAGATAAACGTTCACCCAGACCGTCCATCTTTTTTCTTTCGCCATGGCTGGGCTGGGAGCGCCTCTGAGTAGTTTCTTAAGGGGCGCTATATAAATTCTAATAATGAATGAATGAATCCAGGTAAGCTATTTTCAACTCTTTATTCACTTTAAAACTCGAAAATAGACATTTTAAATTTCGCTGTGTTAATGTATGCGCTGCAATATTTTATTGCGACGCCGTATTTTAATTGTTTTTCAGTAACGGTCTGTTGCCGTTGACGTCATTTGACGGCTTTTTTGCCAAGTTTAGCTTGAAAATCATGCGCTGTCGTACAGCCCTGGGAAAAGATAAATGCATTCGGTCAAGGAGTATATAGGCCTACAAAGAGCAGCGTTGCCACGCTAAAAACTGAAAAACACAAGTTGGAGAGCCGACAAAAACAAGAAAACCCAAGTTCAGCAAATCTTTCGAAAATGTTCTGAATTTTCTGAATTTTCTGAATTTTCCGTCAGAAAATCTCAAATCTTCCGAAAATGTTCACAACTTTCCCTCAGAAATTTATGATGACCTTTATTTCTGTTTAGTCATCCTGCACAAATCGTTCGAGAATGTCCAAAATTTCCCGAAAATGTCCAAAATTTCCCGAAAATGTCCAAAATTTCTCGAAAATATAAAAAATCCGGTTTTTCCGTTGAAAAAACTCAAGCAAAAAACCAAGTTTTTCCCGAAAAAAAACATTTTCCAAGTTCGGATCAAAAAACCCAAGATCTTGTGATAAAACCCAAAGAATGGCAGCGTTGACAAAGAGGATCGAGCCTCAAATATATTTTTCATCAATAAAATAAATGCTTGGTATCATCAGATTATTTTTAAAGAAACAGGGTACCAGCTATCGTGACAGCACGTTGCCATAGGCCTACATATTATTTTTAACACTTATTCATCTGAAACGTTACAGCTAGACAGATTCTTACACGGGCCAACTCGACGCCTCCACCCAACACACACCTCGGTCCGCATGGCCCGGGTGGGGCAGAGGTAGGGGATGGGGGTGGGGTAGGGGTGGAGAGGAAATTTTCCCGAAAACCAAATTTCACCGGTGGCGTAAGGGCGGTAGTCGGAGTGTGGTGGGGTGTTGTGGGGTGGAGGGTGTGGGGGGCGAGTGGGGAGGAAATTTTCTCGAAAACACAAATTTCACGGGTGGCGTACCGGTGGAGGTGGGAGTGTGGTGGAGTGTTGTGAGGTGGGGTGGAGGTGGGGTAGGGAGGGGTTGGGTGTGGGGCTAGGGAGGAAGGGTGGGGTATGGGGTGGGGAGTGTGGGGGGTTGGAGACGAAAATTTTCCCGAAAACTCAAATTTCACGGGTTGCGTACCGGTGGAGGTCGGAGTGGGGTGGGGTGTAGTGGGGTGGGTGTGGTGTAGCTCTGTAAAAATGGCGCGTACCAGAAAAACTAGTCAACAGGCAGGAAAGCAATAATATTGATTAAGTCGACGTACTGTTTGTTATTTTTACTGTGATGAAACTCACAATTAACTCCAAATATGCCTATAACAAAAGTTTCTTTAAATTCAGTTGAAGCCTGCAAGTAATAATTTTAGACTATCCTAAAAAGTTTCATGATTGGAATTGATTGTAGGCTACAGGTAGGCCTACCAAATATTAAAAATTATGTCTAAAATGCTGAATGTCCCTATATATAGGTTTAGCTGATGGCTGCCAGTAATTCTAATGAAGATTCTATAATTTCCCAACGGTTTATTTGCTTTATAAATAAATTAAGATTCCGTTAAGTGACTTAAGTCGTTTATTTTCGGCATATACATGGCCTATGACCTATATGACCTATAGACTATGACCAATTGTAATAATAAACATTGACTCCTTAATCAGTTCTAAGGTCCACATGCCTAGAGAGGCTTCGCTATTGCCCGATCGAGGTTGTTTTTAAATTTAGCCTCTAATTTATTGCCCGAGTGGCTTAATGGCCCTGTATTCAGCGTGGTCTCCACTGCCAATCAGAGCGCCACACAATTCTCCGGTAGAGTCCCCCAGGAATGACATCTCCCCCAACGAAATATTGGAGAGCCAATTTAATTACATGAACGATAGCCTAGTGAGAAAGCGCGGAAAGCGTCTTTGGATACAATGGATGGATCATATAATTATAGGCTAGGCCTACTAAAAAGTCCTCAGATATAATATTAGAGAAATAGCCTATGTGAATTTATTACCGGTATTTGTAGATAAAAACCAAAAGTCTTCAGAAAGAAGAATTATAACAATAGAAAAACCTTCCGCTGTCAGCGCCTCAGCGGTTTTCTTCTGCTGAAAAGCTCATTAAATTTTGTTTCCCTCTCCCCAGATTCCCAGAAACTTGGATTTGCCAAAGGCAAGGGGCTAAATTGGACTCTGCATGTCTATTCGCACAGGAATCATATATAATGCTATATAAGGGTCCGATAAAAAGTTTATGGCTATACACTATAGGCTACAGGCGAGTGACTGAGTGATTGACTTACTAACTGACTGGTCGAATGAATGACTGATTTAATGATTGACTGATTAACTGACTGACTGACTGACTGACTGACTGACTGACTGACTGACTCACTCACTCACTCACTCACTCACTCACTCACTCACTCACTCACTCACTCACTCACTCACCCACTCACCCACTCACTGACTCACTGTTTGACCTGCAGAGCGACTTACCGGTGCTGTCGTTTAACTGTGTGGAGGAATCACAGTCAAGCGTCTGATAATTCGTCTTTGGTTCGTCCTTTCCTCTTCTCAGCATCTTTGAACGTCACACGTAGTCTACTGTGTCGTGATATTTATAGGCGATCGATTTCAATGATGTATTATCCCTCAAGCGAAAGGCTATAGTAAGGATTAGGTCGCCATATAATAATGGTCATTGGTCAATCACCAGAAGTCTCACACTGTCATCAACACGAACATCTGAAAAGTTTTGAGACGAATTTACTGCCGTTCTATGGATCTGTTTTGTCAAGGATGCCACGATATGCACCGACTACAAATTGCAAGTCATCACTGGCTGGATCGATGCCCTAGGTAGCCTATAGTCAAGTGAAGCTATAACTGAAGTAGGGTCTACCGTAACTTCGCTTTCCTCTGAGTCTACGAATCCTCAACAGTCGAATATATATATATATTCCTTGAAGGTGGCTGCATACAAAATAGACTGGACGCGTGAGATTAAAATCCTGTTGACGCCTGAGTGTATACGCTGCCTCAAGAGAGCATATATCGAAGTCTGTCGTCGCCAACCTCCACCTTCACGTGTGATCTCTCGTTGTATCCAGTCTCCTTTACATCTATAGTCCTCGTCGGCCACGCTGGGCAACTGACTGGATCGCCCTCTTGCGTTCAGATAGCATTTAAATAGACGCCCTGACGTTGAATGACCGTAAGAGACCAAAGCGTCTCACTTAATCGCAGATGATTAAATTAAATTGGAATTCGTTTCCGGGAGTGAGCGGAAAACGCGTCATCGATCGTGGAGCACGTGACAGCAAAATAGCAGACGACTTCCGGTCTGCTTGCAACTCACAGCAATTCGCGGCGGTGACGTAGTTGATTGCCAGCGGACCGAGAAAGCACCACATCCGCCATTCAGGTGGGTGAGTAGACAGTGGAGATGGGGTCCAGTGAGAGCCTGCAGCCACTTGAAAGGGGAAGAGAGGGAAGATGGAAGACTCTCTTTCCATCTACCTATATATTCGACTGCGTTTCTGCTTAACTCTTTATCTCTCGCTCCTAATATAATCGCTGTGGTTCGAATGAAACCGCGTGAGATTTATAGCAGTTTGGACGTTGAGTGAGTTTCAATGAGCGACACAGGGGAACCTCTGTATGTGGTCCCGCAATCACTCAGAGACAGAATGAAGAAGTCGCTTTGATTGGAAATTCAAGCCCCCCCCCCACCCAGGTAGGATTTGCAATAGATAAAGACAGACAGACAGACAGACAGACAGACAGACAGGCAGACAGGCAGATAAACTGACAGACAGACAGACAGAAAACATGCATACATGGGCTACATATATACATATATGCATATATGCATATATGCATACATACATGTACATACATACATGTGAGTCATCATAGTGAGTTTCAAACCTTGATCCATATAACCCTAATCAATTCAAATTATTACAGACCTTCATTTATACATCCAGCATGCATGCAGGCGGCAGTAGGCCACGCCAGACCTTTCTATAACCAGGGCATAGCACAATCAATGTATCGGGCGATTGAATTTCTCGGCACGGCAAAACTCCTCGTAGTCTTGTGGTAGAGCAGCAGCCAAGGCAAAGGCTTTGACCTGTTGACCATGGCATTTTCTCTTATAGTGCCGCCACTGGGCGCGCTATGGAAGATAAAAATGTGATCTCGTTCATTAAATGTAGGCCTAGATAGGCTATATGATGGCGACACATACATAGGCCTACTGTTTACTTTTCAACTGCTATCTTAGCCTCCATTATCACAAATTTAATGTGGTCTATTTTGTGTTCACCTTAATTGCGCATCATTATGACTGATTGGTTTTTACAAATGACTGTGTCATCATAAGACCTACAGAAGATATTTGAGGAAGTCAATTTCATCCAAATTAAGCAAATGTTATTGGTGCACATGCACTTAGACTAATCTTAGCTGAAATTAGGAGTTTTCAAAAATAGTATGCTGCGTGATATAGGAGCAGATTATGAAGTTACACGCGCACGACTAAATAATAATCATTATAACTAAAAATGTATCGATGTAACAAAATTGCTTTTAAACAACTCTAGATTTCACTAAAGTCAGAATCAGGGCTTAAAGTGTGGCTGGACGGTCATGAACGGCGTCCATGCATGCGCTTAATTTAAAATCTGAACGTCGTCCTGACACTTGTTGGCCAGCACAGCCTGGAAAAGTAAGGGGCGTCCATGCAGGCACTTATTTTTCCACACTTCAAGCACTGGTCAGAATGGAGGTTGCCCTCTCGTATATACGAAGTATAAGTATTAAGTAACCTAGATATATACTGGTACCCACGAAGAGGAGCTGATGAATGCTAGGAGTGGCAAAGCTAAACAACTGTGGTAGGCTAACTAAGCCTATATTATATAAGCCTATATTATATAAGCCTGTAATTATATAAGACGGTAATTATATAGAAGAGTTTCTCGCCTGTTCGCGCAATCTGCCTTCCGCATGCATTAGGGTATTAGGCCTATATGGACCTCCCGCATATATACAGGGCTTAAAGTGTGCCTGGACGGTCATGGACGGCGTCCATGCACTTGTTTTAAAATCTGAACGCCGTCCAGTCACTTATTGGCGAGCACAGATTGGAACGGTAAGGGGCGTCCAGGCACTTCTTTTGGGGAGGTAAGAGGCGTCCAGGTGTAATGGTTTAACTATAGACATTTAATGTAAAATATTAATGGTTTTAACTCCAGTTTATTCCGTTGCTTTCGGTGTTCTCTTGTTCCTTGATCTTCCTCTAGCTCCCTATATTCACGCACTCTTATAGCGCCATTACATCCCTTCCCCTCTTAATTATTTCCCTCCCAACTTAATTACAACGAATCAATGTACAGATTTTGTCCCAATACCCCGTCAATGTTACATGTTTCATGGGGTGAAATCTGTCAGCCATGGTGGAGCCCTTTTTTCACGGTTCGATCGTCTCAACAATGTCCCTTGTCCAGATACCTCGACTGAAGGTAGAATGTGGGGAGGCTCCCCTCCAACTGATCGCTGTAACACTGGTTGTTGCACGACTGTGGCTGGCTCAGTAGATGCATCCTGCAGAACCTCCAGTTCGGTGTCGACTAGGTTGTCATGGACGACTTCGGTGTCGACTGGGTTGTCATGGACGACTTCAGCGTGAACAGGTTTGAAGAACGAAGAGTTGCGAGTTATTTGTCGCTCTCCCCTTCTCACGGTAATCATTGAACCCTTTCGGCTGACGATCTCATAGGGCAGAGGGTCAAATGGTAGGTTGCTTTTAGAATATGTCGTTGGTGACTTTAGCAGCACTGAATCACCAACAGCCAAAGATGAGGACTGGGCATGACATCCACGATCTGCATGCACCTTCATTGCATCTTTCTGACGAGCATCACGGCAGCGAAGATTGTCGTCGTCTTCTTTCCTCACCAGCTGTGGCAGTTTCACAGCCAAAGGACGGCCAAACAACAGTGTGGCTGGTGCAGCTCCAGTCGTCGAGTGCGGGGTGGCCCGGTAGTTGCGAAGGAATCCATATAATTCCTGCTTCCAGTTTCTGCTTTCCACGTGTGCTGTCTTGATCACCTTCTTAGCAGTCCTCATGAATCGCTCAACCTCCCCATTAGATCGGGGCCAATAAGGTGTAATCTTGCGATGTTTAAAACCTAAGTTTGAACTGAACATTTCAAATTCCCTGCCGTTGAAGGGTGGCCCGTTGTCAGATTTGAGTGTCTTTGGTACACCGTACTCTGAGAAGACCTTGTCAATTCTTGGTATGACCGTCGTGGCAGTGAGAGATGATATTATATCTACCACTGGAAAGCGGGAATACTCATCATACATGACCATCAAATAGTGGTCATGGACAGTTGCAAAGTCAATGCTGACATGTTGCCATGGACCCGCTGGCAGTTCAGACATCATCAGCGGTTCACGATGTTCCATTGGCACGGCGGCAGCACAAGGTATACAGGACCGTACCTGTGATTCAACCATTCTATCAATGCCTGGAAACCATATTTTTTCTCTCAACAGGGCCTTTGTTTTGGATATCCCCTGGTGTCCTTCATGAGCCAACCGCACTGCACGCTCCTGAAGGCACTGAGGTATTACCAGGCGATTGTGGCGTAGAATAACTTCGTTGTAGAAATCATAGGTAAGGTCAGTCTTAACCCCTGCAAATGCATCATAGACAGTAGAATCAAAACCGTCCTCCTGCACTGAGTGGACCCACCGACCAGACTGTATTGCAGCCTTGACAGCCTGCAGGGTGACGTCACGTTTTGTTTCTGACTGCACCTCCTCCAAGGTCATCGCCCTTGGAATAGCATGACTTGTAACAAAGTTTACATATTCTTCTGCAACTTTCTCCTCACGCGACACTAGCTTTGTGTCCTGTCGAGGATGCCTGGATAGATAATCTGCTGGGTTATCGCAACCCGCATGGAAGACAACACTGGCCGCATAAGGCTGCAATCGGAGTGTCCATCTTTCTATGCGAGCAGGTGGTTTAGAGAGAGGGTTGCCGAAGATGCTCACCAGTGGTTTGTGGTCAGTGAAAATCCGAACCGGCTTGCCAAAAATATATAAGTGAAAGTGTTCACACGCCCAAATAATGGCAAGGGCTTCTCGCTCTATCTGAGAATAACGCTGTTCAACATGGGTTAACGACCTGCTGGCATAGGCAATGGTATGATGGCCCTCTCCATCGACATTACGCTGAGTAAGAATGGCTCCCAAGCCAACTGGACCAGCATCAACAAAGATTTCAGTCTGGCGTGCCTCATCAAAATAAGCCAATGTCGGTGGTTGTGCCAGTGCCTTACGTATTTCTGCCAGTGACGCTTCTTGTTCAGGGCCCCAGCTGAAGGCGACACCTTTAAGCAGCAAGGCTCTAAGGGGTTGGGTCATGGTGGCGTATCGTGGTATGAAGCGAGAGCTAAAGTTTGCCATACCCAGCAGACTTCGTAGTTCGCTAACGTTGGTAGGGCGAGGTAAATTGACGATGTCTTGTGTCTTCTTAGCATCGGCAGATAGGCCAGCAGCAGAAAAGGTATAGCCAAAGAAGTCGAGGTTGCTTCGATTGAAAGCACACTTCTTGGCATTCAGCGTCAGGCCACTCTCTCGTAACCGTTGAAAACAGGCACGAAGATTTCTGTCGTGGATTACCTGAGTGGATCCAAACACCAATATGTCGTCACTGATATTGAATACACCCTGTAGTCCACTGAGCGTCTCTCTAATGGCATTTTGGAAGACCTCGGCTGCTGACGAAATGCCAAAATTTAATCTTTTGTACCGCCACAACCCTGTGTGAGTAGAGAAGGTAGTAATATACCTGGAATTGATATCCAGCTCAATCTGATTGTATCCCTGATTTAAGTCAAGCTTGGAGAACACTTTGGCGCCATTGAGATCGTGAATAATGTCATTGACTGTTGGCGTCAAATGTCGCTCCCGGCAAATGGCCACGTTGGCCCTGCGCATGTCAACACACACACGAACGTCACCAGGACTTTTTGGCTTTGGAACAACAACTATCGGTGATACCCAGGGTGTTGCCCTTCCACTTTCTCAATAACATCTTGCGCAATGTCAGACTGTAACTGTGCTTCCACCTGTTGTCGCAGGTGAAATGGAATGCGTCGGTGTGGCTGAGCAACTGGATGGACTGTCTTGTCAATGTGGAGTTTGACGGCAAAGTTCTTCAATTTTCCAAGTCCTTGGAATAAATCAGAATACTCGTTCACCAATGGTATGGGCGCAGCTTGGACATGTTGGACCACATTGATGAGATGCAGCTGACAGGATGTCTCCCAGCTAAGAAGTGAGCCACAACTTCCGGCAACAACGTAGAAGTCAGTGTGAACCTGATTGAAGTTATGTTCGGCCAGCAGAGTAAGTTTGCCAAGAACAGGAAGTGGAGTTGAGCCATGATAAGGCATGATTTTGATGGTGGTTGGACTGAGCCTGTGTTTGTGCTGAAGCGTGCAAAAATCTTTTTCATCAAGGATGTTGATGCTTGCTCCTGAATCTGCAGTGAGTTTAACAGGTACGCCGTCCAGCATGACAACAAAGACGGGTGCATCACGGCGGCATGCTGGTGCACTGATGGCATACACATACTCTGTTTCTGATTCGGAGCTAGGGTTGTCCACAGCGACCCAATTAAGTCTTGGTCTGCGGTCTCCATGCTGCACCTCTGAGCGCAGCGATGGTCCTGAACTGCGGCACACTGATGAGAAATGTCCGAGTCTTCCGCAGCCCCTGCAAGATTGGCCAAGAGCTGGACAGCGTTGATGGCCTCCTGCATGTGGCCAAGCTTTCCCGCAGTTTCTACAGGTTGTGTATCCTTTGGGCTCATCGTGGGTTTCATGACGTACCGAATTTTTCGTGACAATCCGGTGATTTGCCCTTATCTGACTGACGGACTCGGTTGCAGGCTCTCCTGTCATCGCAGAAGATTGAGCTTCGGCAAGCTCGGCTGCACGTTCGATCTCAAACAGCTTGTCCAGGGTGAGCGTAGGATCAGTCAGTGCCTTCCGACGAAGACGATTCGACCGGCAGCCCTGGATAACCTGGCTTTTCAATTCGCGGTTGACGTCGCTGAAATCGCAAGTGACGGCCAACTGACGAAGACGGGTCAGGTAAGAAGCAATGTCCTCCAATTGGTTCTGCTTGGCCTGACGAAACTGAAAAACTGCAAACTCCACGTTCTCTTTAGGGGCAAAGAATGTCGTCAGCGCGTTTATGGCTGTGTCTGTCGTGGACTCGTTCTCAGTAGGGTTTGGTACTGGTAAAGTGTCAAAAATGTCACTTACACGTTCACCGGCATAATGCAAAAGCAGAGCTTTCCGTCGCACATCGTCAGTAATGTTAATGGCGATGACAAGATTTCGGAAGCGCCCGATCCACTTTCTCCAACGCACCGCAGCGTCACCCGCTTCAGGCGACGGGTCAAAGGCTGGAAACGGAGGCAGACTGTCGGCCATGTCACGTGTAGAAGTCCAAATTTATCCTCGTCGCCAATGTAATGGTTTAACTATAGACATTTAATGTAAAATATTAATGGTTTTAACTCCAGTTTATTCCGTTGCTTTCGGTGTTCTCTTGTTCCTTGATCTTCCTCTAGCTCCCTATATTCACGCACTCTTATAGCGCCATTACACCAGGCACTTATTTTTCCACACTTTAGGCACTGCGCATAGACTATATTTTGCCATCGTATAATATAGCCTAATATGCGAGCCTTTTCAAGGCTGCAGTAATGCGCGCAAAAAATGTCATCATGTGAGACGAGAAATACAGTATTGGCAGATACGTATAATTATTATATGTTTCTTGAAATAATTGTCCAGTTTGATTTGCTCAAACGGAATCCAGTCACAGTTCATTAAAACTAGGCCTAATTAAGCATTGTTCTGGATCCTCGACAGTGGAGGCGCCACTATAATATATTTCATGACATTCCCTATTTTACAGTAGACCTGCCTTATATGACCTGCTAGAAATTCTTTGAAAATGTCAAAACTTCCTTCCATTTAATATATCCGACTTGCGGATTGCTATAATGGCTACCATGACAGTGGAACGACCTCCCGAAATTTACAACTGTCGCCGCCACTGATACACATCAAGACAATAGTCAGCAGGGGAAAAAATAGTTGTAGACTAATAAACAATGGCAGCACAGAACCAACGATTCTATACATGTATATAAACAGAATCGCAGACAGAATCAAAATAAAAAACACAATGCGATTGAGCGAGATGCGCAAATGTTTTGATTTTTATTTGGATCCAGACGGACGATAATATGAGATATATATTATTGAAACGATCGTCTGGTCGATAGATCGGCATAGAGCTTGGCGGCGTATACAGGCCTATCCAGAGCGTTAGCACTCGCACACACACACACACACACACACACACACACACACACACACACACACACACACACACACACACACACACACACACACACACACACACACACACACACACACACACACACACACACACAAACACACACACACACACACACGACCACAGACATCCATATACACACAGTCACATACGCACACACAAACACACATACACACACGCACCCACACTCACATACATAGATACACACATACACATGGGGCAGGGATAATATCCGTCTCTCCGACTTCTCCATATATCCGCTTTCCAAGTCCGACTCCTATGGATGCAAATCTGCGAAGGCGACATCAACAACCTAGCCTAGCAGCATCAGAGGCAGCAGCAGCAGCAGCGGCGGCGGCGGTTACGTTGGCGGCGGCGGCTGCAGCAACCTTCGCGAGAGATCGATAACGGTGGAGATTGAACGATGAGGTTATAAGAGGCTAAACTGGATAGACAGACAGACGAATAGTGTGCAGTGGACGGGCAGACAGGCGGACGGAGGGATCGCTCGAGATGCATCGCGAGAAAGAGATAGACAGACAGGGAGAGACAGGGAGAGACAGAGAGACAGAGACAGCTACAGAGTAAGAAAGACATAGAGAAAGAGAGAGAGAGACAGAGAAAGAGAGACAGAGAGATAGAGAGACAGACAGACAGATAGACAGATAGACAGACAGAAATACGGACAGACAGACACAGAGACAGACATGGGCGGAGACTTAATCGGACAGTGGGGGACGGTCCTCCAATGTTTGGGCTGGAGTCCGTCCATGCTCATGCCCCCTCCAATATTTTAACAAATGTTCAAAGGGAGCATCGTAAATTTCTACAGCGTGAGAACATTTAGGAGAAAAAAAGAGGAAAAAGGTAATCATTAGGCTATTTTGACGGGCAAAAATGAAACAAATGACTAAAAAGGGTCAACAGAAATTTTGACGGGGGAAAATGGCATTTTTGTGAGGATTTAGACCAAAATTTGGTCATTTAATGACTAAAAAGTCATCAGAAATTTTGTTCGGTCACTCAGCCGTCCGCCGAAAATGTCGGCGATCGTCCTTCGGCCGCTCGTTCGTCCCTCCCACCCTCTAGAGTCTAGACCAAATCTCCGCCTATGGAGACAGAGACAGAGAGAGGAGGGTGTACGTGAGAGAGAGAGATACAGAGAGAAAGAAAGACAGAGAGAACTCTCCTAGAATTTTGCCCCTTCTTCTTTTTTGCGCATCTTTTTAGTCAATGTATACCCCGCAACTGAGCAACAGATTCAAATGATAAATTTTCTACAGCGTCTGTTGCCGCATCTGAAACCGCTGCGCACAGCATCATCCGGTGCCAGCAGCTGATGCCAGCTCAGCATCCATGCAGTGCCAGCAGCTGGTCGTCCATCATGGTATAACCACCACAGCCGCGGCCGAGTCTACGCATGCGCAATGGCGCACGCACGCACGCACACACAGCCGAAGACGGGAGAATGGAAACGGAGAAGGATGCGGAGAATGAGAAGGAACAGAAGGAAGAGGAGGAAAAGGTGGAGGAGGAGGAGGAGGAGGAGGAGGAGGAGGAGGAGAAGTGGTAAAGGGTTGACCATGCAGACGATCTTCCGAAAAAGAAATTGGCCTCAGCGACGTGAACGACGCCGCGGATGATGTAGACGATGATGATAATAATGATAGTGATGGTGATGATGATGATGACGACGATGATGGCAGACGTGGAACCAGTCGTTAAGTCGGGCGTAAATAAACGGATTGTAACTGCGTCATATCACGATTGCAGCATCAGCGATTAATGGTCATTCGGTACAGGACGGCATCTGTCCCTGCAGACACATAGGCCTACGACAACGAGGAGGAGGTGGAAGACGAGGAAGAGGAAGAGGAAGAGGAAGGGAAGGAGGAAGGGGAGGAGGAGGAGAGTCGAGGGATCCTTGTTATAGCACTTCTATATCGTATACAATCGGATGCATGGACGACAGAATCTGCGCGGACGACTGTCGTGTTCTGTTGCTGCCTTTGTCTTGGATTATCGTTCGCAGTCGAAGGATTGTAACCATCGATGAGTCAGCTGCTGCTGCTGCTGCTGCTGCGACTGTGAGACAAACGACGACGACCACGACAAGGAGGAGGAGGAGGAAGAAGACGAAGGTCTCTATATATCGATCTGTTAGTCTTTCGCATCTTTACTTCTGCTTTGTCCCTGCTTCTTTCCGTATGTTGTAGCCTAATGTAAACTTAAGTGTTCGTATATTGAGAATTAGTTACGCAACCGTTGCTATAGTTGAAGAGTGCGTGATAAATGTTCTAACCTACTTCCGATACCGTGGTAAGCCATCGTCATAATAATCGTTCTAGTTGATGCGAGGCGCTATAATCATAGGCGTACGGGAGATTTTAGCAGTGGGGGGAGGGCGGGCACAGATTTAACTTCTGCCCGAAAAATTAATCCTGAAATCTCGTGAAAAATAATATTTTTTCCCAGAAAAAAGTTGACGACCTTTTTTTAGTCATTTTCCCGGTCTGCTTGCCCGAAACACAGTTTTGCCCGAAATTTGGGGGGGATTTGCCCCTCAGGACCCCCGCCTCGTACGCCTATGTAGACTATAATCTATATAATTCTAACAATACGGCACAATACGCAGTGGCGGCGCCAGGATTTCAGTTTGGGGGGGCAAAAGGGGGTTTTTCGTGCGAGAAGTTTATTTTTACATGGGAGAAAAAATGGATGGCCTTTTTAGGGGGGGCTTAGCCCCCTAGCCCCCCCTAGCGCTGCTACTAATACCACCGAATGATTCGTATACACGACCAGATCTTTTATAGGGATTTGAGCATTTCCCGTTCATTCATTATTCATTAGATGAAGTTGTATAGCGCCTCTTGTAAGGGACTACTCAGAGACGCCACCAACCATAGCGCAGTCAAATAAAACTGTCTTAAGATGAGAGAGGATTGTATGAGAAGGAGTTGTATAGAAAGGGAGTGGGATCAGCGTCATTGCATCAAGGGCAGGCCATTCCATATCGAGGACTCTACCTCCGAAAAGGCATATGACTCCTGTAAGAGTGAACCGATAGCTTATCTTGCCTATGGGTAGCCTATATACGGCCAAGACACATACGGCCAACATGATTTTCATCTGTAGGACATAGGTGAACCCGGTTTAAGTACCAAGCAAAGCGCACAAATTTTCGCAACTATTTCGGAGGGGTTATGAACGTACGCTTCATAATTTTTTAAGCTGTTCATGTGTTCTAGGGCCTACTTCTAGATCGTTGTTTCTCAGAACAAATTTTTTTCTTCGGATATGTTTTGAAAATATTTTATTTCTATTATGGATTACAACTGCAGTGCTTCAATGAGGACTAAATTTTTACCATGCACGCCGTAGGCTACTTATGAAAGTTTCATCATTTCAGAAATTCGTATCCACTATACCGGTACCTGCATTTGTGTTTTAGTTTGTTTCTTTGGTGCAATAAATAAATGAGCTTAAACAGTTTCAGCATGTTGCAAGACACTTCCGAATGAAACCTAGGCCTATATCATTTAACTGCAACACTTAGACCCAAAAATTACGGTCAACGCCTATAGTGGACATTTCGCTGGTGTTTTGCGCCTCCAATGTTATAGCAAAGATGATCAGCGCCGCCTACTTTCCCCGTTCTTGGGACTGACATGAAATAGAGTAGGCCTACAGACAGTCACGAAGTTTGAGTTGCTATATATAATTATAATAGTCTTGCAATGCCTCTTAAAGATCCTTCAAAACACCTGCTTTCCATTGTTTCATTCGCGACTGATTGACAGCTGGTGTGACGACGGAAGGCGGAGCTTCGGCCGTATAGGTCGTCATGGCAACGGATTTCGAGTCGGATGACGACGATGATGACGAAGGCCTGAAGATCGTCATCAACGTCGGCGGAATCCGACACGAGACGAAGATCGAGACGCTACTGATGAGGCAACCGGGGACGAGGCTGAGCTACCTGGCCAAGAGACACCACGATCGAATGGCGCTGGTGGCCGCCGCCGACGACGAAAGACGTGCCAGCGGCGACGGTGGTGCCGGCGGTGGCGGCGGTGGACAGAAGAACGAAAGTGGAGGAAGTAAGACAAAGGAATACTTCTTCGATCGACATCCAGGCGTATTCACCTCCATTATCGACTACTATCGTACCGGTAGGTTGACCATATTATTACTATTATTATATACATGGTATATTTATATATATATATATATATTAGGGTGGTCGCATCTGTAGATTCTAGACGTGTCTGTCTGGGGGGCGGGTGGAAAGTTCCAGGAATCATGGAATAGATTCCCCAGAAAAATTCGCGAGGCGTATGCATGTACCATTTCCCTTCTCTAGAAACCTAAACGTAGGCTACTGCGATTACCCCCGCCGCAAAAATTATTAAAATACTTTTAAAAAGTCATCAGTTTGAAAAAGTAGAAATTCTGACAGAAAGCAGAAAGGAATGAAATTTTTTGTCAGAGAGATGTAGAAACACTACCGGATTTCCATCTGACACGGCACGGGCCAAACAACTTGGCCATTGCAGACTGAAAAGTGGTCATTTTTAGTCTCTGACCTGGCCGGATGCGGATCCAGGGTGGAAAATCCGGTCGTGCTCCCCATTTAGAAATTTCTTTATTTTTGACCAGCTACTCTGACTCGGAAAGTTGACGTGTCCTCCCTATGAGTAGTTTCGTAGGCCCCTCCCCACGCCCCACGAGTTCCGTAAACGAGGTCCGTATAGGGGTTTAAGAACTCTGTACGACTTAAAAAGTTCATCAGTTATTTTGCGGGGAAAATGGTGCGGTTTTTCTGGGAAATGGTATCTTTAAAAAAGGTCATCAACTATTTGGGGGGGAGGGGGGAATGAAAAGGTATCTTTTCTTGGGAATTCGACAAATGACTATAAAAGACCGAAAATTTTGCCACCCCTTTCGGAAATTTCTGTATCCGCCCCTGTCCATTGCAGACTCTTGGGAAAACAGTACTGTAGTAGCTGGTCTCTCTCACGTGCGTGTGGCGCTAATATTTTTTTTAGATTTGCATTAGCCTACATCGCATGATCGCACTGCCAATGGTCGCAGCTGGCTTTGCGCTGCTTTGCGCAGAAAGAGGCGTCAGCGCTGTAAATATCCGAGTTTTATGTCAAAACCACAAAATCTATCCGCTTAATAAACTCATAAATCATAATTTATGTGTAACAGATAATCTCCGGCCAATTATACGGCGGTTCCAAGTTCCAACGTGTCCAGAAACTGAATCATAGCTGTACTATTGAATCAGTACTGTTGTCCAAGTGATTAGTGATATTGAATATGTTTGTAGGCTTTAGGACTACATTTGAGTGTCCCTTGAGATAGCTGCGGAGTTGCCGCGGTGTCAAAAGCGAAAGAGTGCCTCTTGCATGCATGCGCTGTCGATCGATAGTGTATACAGTATACCATTGTAATGCCGCTAAATAAATGTAGGCATAGCCTACGAATAAATGCATAAGTCCCAGTGGCGTAGCCGGGAATTTATGATGGGGGGTTTGGGGGTTTTAGGCCTGGCCGGATACCATTTCTGACACCAACCCAACAGTATTACAGTAAATAAAAAGGGAATAAAGCAAGAAAGGGAATAAAGTAAGAAAAACAATGGTTAATACAAGCATTTGTTTTATTCTTATTTAAGTGGATAAATAACCTTTAAAAAAACTTTTTCCTAGACCAATGGGGGGAGTTTAACCACCGAAACCCCTTGTCTACGCCACTGATAAGATCGTACAGTGATTAGTGAGTAAGGAAATTCTTAATAATTCGGAGACCAGAGTCACTCGAAGCTGATTGTGACTATATATATATATATATATATATATATATATATATATATATATATATATATATATATATATATTTATATTGTACTTCCTCCACAGTTCAGATCATAATTACATATATAAATTAAATATACGAAGGAAGGACTTAATTCATTCAACAGGACAGCATTGGTGACAGAAGAAAAATTCGTTGAGATTTTGGTCGCCAGAGAAAATGCATAAATTTGCATACAGATGAGTCTCTCTCTCGCATACACACGCATACACACACTACACGCACCTATAGACACCCACATCTATAATATAGGCCTACAAACACTCACGTCTGCACACAAACCCTAGGAAAGTCAAGAAAATGTTGCAGCAAGTAAATTTGACGCGTATAAATATTATAATTATTATATTCACACAGTCGACGACGTCTCGAGAACTTCATGAGATGTGTCTCTGATCATTTCAGAACATTGTATTCGTATTTTATCTAGCATGAACAACACAGAGGCACTCCATGTATCGTAATTGCCAGTGGCGTAGGCAAGGGGGGGGGTTTCGGGGGTCAAAACCCCCCCCCCATTGGCTCCGGGAAAAAGTTTTTTTAAGGTTATTTTTCCATTTAAGTAAGAAAAAATAGCAAAAAACAGGGTTTCCGGCCATAAAACCCCCCCATGAAAAATTCCTGGCTACGCCACTGGTAATTGCTATGTGCACTGTTTTTACCCGGTCATCGGTGTATAGGTGAGCTGCACGTTCCTCTGGACGTGTGCGGTGCAGTCGTGAAACGGGAGCTGGACTATTGGCAGCTGGATGATGGATTGATCGAGCCCTGCTGCTGGACCATCTACAGCCAATTCATTGACAATCAGAAGACGCTGACCGACTTCAACCTCAGCATTCAACAGGAGAACGACATCATCGAAGAGCTGAGGACTGTGAAGAAAGGATGGAAACGGAACATGATGCACATCTGGATGATACTCGATCACCCAAGATACTCCAAGCTCGCAATGGTAATGTATACTACAGGGTGCGCCAAAAAAAGTAATCCCTGCGGCTTTTAGCCCATGTCTTGGTCAGAAAAAAGAGTTTTGAAATGAAATTTTACAGGCTTAAAGTAAATTTACACATTATGGCCAATTTTCATGACAATATTTCAAACACAACAAAAGTTACACCACTTTTAGTGAGGCCACCCCTCGTTTTTTGACGATTCAAAAACGAAACGCAAAAAAATTGGTTTTTTGCCAATATCATGTCCAGAAGTAAGAATTTCGAAATGAAATTTTACATGCTCAAAGACAATTCATATCTGCACATGGTGGCCAGATTTCATCAAAATATTTTGAACAGAACAGAAGCTATACCACTTTTAGTGAGGCCACCCACCGATTTTGACGATTCAAAAACGAAACGCAACAAAAAGTAACAAAACACGATTCTATTAAGTCTCATCTCAAATATCTGTTGTCAAATGAACTTGGAAGTGCTTCACAACTTGTGTTCAATGTGCCCACCACCAGTGCCAAAACTTCTTTTGAGTCTCTTTGCAAAGTTCTTGATGGACCTGTTGATTAATCTGACAGATTCCTTATTTACCAATTTGAATGTCATCTTGCTAAGTGACTTCTCAGTGACGCGCAGCTACGCTGGTACCCTGTTTCTCTTTTAAATAGTAATAATAATGATCATCTGGCAATATCAAGGCTATTTGATACCAAATTATTTGAGATGAGAAAAAAATCGTGTTTTTTAAACTTTTTTTGTTGAGTTTCGTTTTTGAATCGTCAAAAAACGGTGGGTGACCTCTCTAAAAGTGGTATAGCTTCTGTTCTGTTCAAAATATTTTGATGAAATCTGGCCACCATGTGCAGATATGAATTGTCTTTAAGCCTGAAAAATTTCATTTTGATATTCTTACTTTTGGCCAAGATATTGGCCAGAATAATTAGATTGGTTTTTTGTTACTTTTTGTTGTGTCGCGTTTTTGAACCGTGAAAAAACGGTGGGTAGCCTCACTAAAGTGATATAACTTTTGTTCTGTTTGAAATATTTTTCTGTAATTTGACCATTGTACGTAAATATGAATTGCCTTTAATACTGCAAAGATTCATTTAAAAATTCGTATGTTTGACCACGATATGGGCTAAAAACCGTAGGGGATTACTTTTTTGGCGCACCCTGTACACTATTATGCGGCTCTTCAGCATTATGCACCCAAATGTACAGCTACAGCATTATACAATGTATACATGCAGCTACAGCATTACACCTGTAGTTACAGCATAACACCTGCAGATAAGGAATTACACTTCCAGCTGCAGCCTTACACCTCCAGTGGAGCACGTCGAGCTTCAGCATTACTCATGTAGATATACGGTATCTACGCAGAAGCACTCCCATTCTGTTGAATGATTGTGAGAATTAAGCTTACATTACATACTCTGCACTACGCTACACTACACGACAAGGTTTTCGAAGAGGAGTCAGAGGAGAGAATGACTGCTAAACAGTAACTGGGAATGTCTTCTTTTCTCTTTTCTCCCCACAAATTGCAACAAACCATACATATTTCGATACGTGCTGTAGGCTACTTATCCCATGCAATTGACACCATTATTCTCAACTGATGACTTTCTTAATTTAAAATAATCGCGTGCTGTATTGTGGGGCATGGTGGTGTATGGGTATGTTCGGTCCCTTGGAGCCGGAAGGTTGCGGGTTCAAATCTACCTCAAGTCACCGCATAGAGAGTTTTAGAGACCCTAAGTAGTCCTTCACTCGCAGTTGTGCATGATCTTCTGCGTCAAACAATTCAGTGTCAGCGCTGTAGTCGGGAGTGCTTCTGAGTAGTACTCTTGCAGGGGCGTCATAACGGTGCTACATAAAAAGTGCAAATACATACACAACCAACAAGTTGCTTGCTGCTGCTGCTGCTGTTGTTACCCAGGGCTACGCAGTGACGTCATTTGCGTTCGTCCTGGCGTCGATAACCGGGTTCTGCATCGAGACACTTCCGGTGATGAGCAGCATCAAGAACGTGACGAGGGAGTGCTGGTACGACAACGTCGTCTCAACGACGGCGATCCGAGTACCCCACTTCTTCCTCGAATGCCTCGACTACATCTGCACCGTCTTCTTCACCGTCGAACTCGTCATCCGGATCATCTTCGCGCCGTGCAAAGCGACCTTCTTCCGGTCCTTGATGAACGTCATTGACATCGTGGCCCTTCTGCCGCTCTACGTCCAGTTCCTCCTCGGGTTCCTCGACTGGCAGAAGTGCCTGCGCAGCCACCGCGCCGTCGTCGAGCTTATCTTCATCCTGCGTATCATTCGCATCTTCCGTATCTTCCATCTCGTCAAGCACTACAAGGCGCTGAAGATCCTCGTGCACGCCATCCGCGCCAGCATCCACGAGCTGCTCATGCTGTCCATCTTCCTCGTCATTGCCATGCTCGTCTTCTCCACGATCATCTTCTACGCCGAGCGACCCGACCTCTACAGCGACTCGCCGTCCGTCGACAATCATTTCCAGACGATCCCCACCGGGTTCTGGTACAGCATCATCACCATGACGACGGTTGGCTATGGAGACGTCTATCCGCAGACGACACTCGGCTGCATAATGGGGGCGCTGTGTGCCCTCTGCGGGGTCCTGCTGGTCGCGCTGACGATTCCAGTCATCTCGAACAACTTTGCTCTGTTCTACATGCACGCCAGAACCCGAGACGATAATGCGAGGAAGGAGGAGGAGGACGATGACGACGACGAAGAGGCGGCTGGAGAGGAGGTGGGAGATGTGGCGGCGATGGAAGGTCGGATGATGGATGGGCAGATGGCTGCAGTGGAGGGTCGTCACTCGATTGGTGGAAAAGCAGGAGGATTCGGAAGAGGAGGAGGAATGAAATCAAAATGGCTGTTTCGTCATCGTCCGAGTCATTCGCAACGTCACTCTCAACGTCAGCACCAGATCCAGCAGCAGCAGCATCGGGCGACCATTTCCGGTGGCACAGCGGGGACCCTGGATGGGGCGGTGGAGACCAAGAAGCGGATTCTCGTCAGTCAGGACTCCAGTTCGACAACGGACGAAAGTGGAATCATGGTGACGTCCACCGTCTCCAGAGCAGTCGACGAAAGTCCAGCCAAGTAGATGCAGATTTATGCGTATATATAGGCCTATACAAATCAACGGCGTCTTCCTGCGTTTCTATAGCGCCCATTCTTTACGTGGAAGACAAGTCCTGCTAATGGGAATAGCAGAAAAAGATAATTTTATATCTCTGCATCGTCGTATTGCTTCTAGGAACGTCTTTTCAAACTCATGTTTTAAAACGCTACAGAAATCGAGGACAGGATTTGAACCAAACGAGACGCGCACAAAGCAAACTCAGCGCAGTCTAAGCATTTCCCCTATTCCAATGTTTATTGATGTGCCGCTTATAAGCAAATTGATGAGTATTTTTATTTTATCGTGAACCGATTTAATTTATGTCTCGGCATCGTCGTGTTGCTTCTACGAACATCTTTTCAGACTGTTTCTAAAAACGTTAAAGAAATCGAGGACAGAATCTGAACCAGACGAGACGCGCACGAAGCAACGCATAACCATTTTCCATAGGCCTATTCCAATGTTCATAGATGTGCCGCTTATAAGCAAATTGATGAGTATTTTTATTTTATCGTGAACAGATTTAATGGCTGTTATTCTGCTAAATGCCTTACAATATAATTGAATATATTTTAAGTTATTCATACGTTGCAATTATAAGCCTAAGTCACAGATGAGAGCGCGAAGCTAGAAAGAATATAGCCTGCTGCTGTCGCAAAACTTTGATCGGATATTTGGTTAAATTTCGTTAATTGCCTTACAATGATTATAATTATCTATATTTCTAAGCTATTCATAGATTGCAGTTAACTCCTGACTGAGAACGCTGAGCCTTATTATGTGTTTTCGCGAAGCTTTGACCGGAGTCACCGGATGACTATAGGCCTAGGTCTATATAATATTATGTTCTGTTAAATTTCGTTATTTGCCTTACAAGAATATTTTAAGTTATTTATCAGATGAGCACTATGATCATTAAGCCTTAAGAATCTGCATGTCACAGCATAGACCACATTATGTGGACCAGTTAGAGAGACCGTTGCTATAGAGTTTATTCGATGCCTGTCCTACATTTTTATACGCCGTATAGTTTTGATTTGGTGACACATCTGCGCTGACTAATACAATTCGCTTTGATTGCAGAACAGTAACTGTTCATTTGTTGATGCTCATATAAATGAGGATAATTAACATTAACAACAAAATAATTATTATGACAATTTATGCTATGGTTCGTTCCGAAAACCTCGTAGCGGGATAACTTTAATGCTCAAGTTGCAGAAGCTTGTCGTTGTATTTATTACAGGCACATTGTTTGAATAAAACGGGCGATTTAGCCATTATAATGCTCTTCTCATCTGTTCAGATGTTGGCTTAGGCTTATAGGCCTATCTTTGCAGACTTAGGCTACAGCCTACATGTAGGCTAGGTTTGAAGATTAAAGTGGAATAACGTATAGACTATAGCCCCCGAGTGGCCTTTTTAGGAGGGGCTTATAACCCTCTGGCCCCCTGGCGCCGCCACTGCCTATTCTGTCTGCTGTATATAATGCTATACGTAGACCTACGCCACATTATTTTATATCAATCAATCAATCAATCAATCAAATGTTTTATTTGCAACCGAAGTATAACAGGTTTACACATCTTGAACAATGGTTACAAAAAGGGGGCCCTAAAGGGATAAAATAATCCCGCTGTCTAGGGACACCAACTAATATAATGAATTGACGATGTGAGGTGGCCATGACAAAATCGTGCAAAAAAATCAACACTGTGATTAACAAAAACTGACAAAACAGAATCAGGCAACTTATGCTAAGAGACGGAGAAAGAAGCAAACACACACAAAAACACACACAAAAAATGTAAACTGAAAAACTCAACGCTGTTGAGATATAAACACTTATGAAAAAGAAAAAAGAACAAAAGCTTAACTACAGAACAGAGACCTATACTGCAATGCAAAGAATGAGCGAACAGCGCTCTACCTTTATTAGGTACCTTCTATTAAAAAGGCGCTAAATTTCTTCTTAAAAACCCAAACACTAAGGCACAATCGTATTTCTTTTGGAATTTTTTCCCAAGTGGTGATACCAGTAGATTTAATGGAAAAAAGGCGAGTGTTAGTGCGAGCATAAGTACGGCGATACGAGAAAGAGTATCTTGTAAAATGAGAATGAACCTGGGATGAGAGCTGAAAATAATTTTTGTATAAGGATGGCAGGAGGCTTCGGTCAAACCGGTACATAAATTCTCCTATTTGGAAAGTTCCTATCTGGTCGAGTTTTAAAATTTTAAGATTGAAGAATATGCGGGCAGTGTGAGAGCCATATGGAGCTCCCACAATAAGACGAACAGCTCTTTTTTGTAAAATATTAACTCTATGCAATCTTGTGACATAAGTAGAAGCCCACACCATGTTACAATAAGAGAGATATGGATGTACTAAAGAATAGTATAGTTTAATCCTAATACTATAGATGGTAAAATGTAAGCAGTTCGAGCCATTACTCCAATATTTTTTGCTATTTTTGAAGCGACATGAGCAATATGATTATTCCATGTTAAATGGCTATCAACGTAGACTCCTAGAAATTTCGTAGATTTTACAGAAGTGAGAGTTATGCCGTTAATTTGTAATTTGAATTCTCCAACTGGGATTTTTTCCTATGTGATTTAAACAGGATGTAATTAGTTTTTTCCAAATTTAATGACAATCTGTTAGCTTTAAACCAATCGGAAACGAGTTCAAGTTCCACGTTTATGATTTGAAATAGCGTGTGTATGCAAGAGTGCGAATAAAAAAACGTTCGTATCATCTGCAAAAAGGATGAAGAACAAGCGGTTGGAGACGTTCGGGAGATCATTGATATAGAGGAGAAACAACAGGGGTCCTAGATTGGATCCCTGTGGGACACCATAAGGGATCCTTTTTAAAGTGGAGCGTTTGCCGTTATTTTCAACGCATTGCTGACGTCCATCCAAATAACTGGCAAACCAACTGAGTTGTAAACCACGTATACCATAAGTTTCTAATTTTTGTAGTAAGATTTTATGATTTACAGTGTCAAATGCTTTCGCCAAGTCGAAAAAAATACCCAAGGAGAATTCATTATTATCTATTGCATTAGAGATTCTATCTTGCATAGATAACAGGGACATATATGGGGAGTGACCCGATTGAAAGCCGTGCTGCGATGGGAAAAGTATGTCGGTTTTTGTAACAAATTCATATAGCCTACTATACATTGTTTTCTCAAATATTTTAGAAAAGTAAGGAAGGATAGAAATCGGACGATAATTGGTCAAGTTGTCTCTTTCGCCTTTTTTAAAGATGACCTTTGCAATTTTTAATGGGTGCGGGAAGATGCCTGTAGTGAAAGAGCAGTTAATCAGTTCTGCCAAAGGCTGGGCAATGCAATCAATATTAGGACCCGCGATACACGGGTCAATGTCGTCCATACCCTTACTGTGAGTAGTACGTATGGACTGACTTAGGTTCAAAACCTCACTAGAGGAAGTTGACATTAAACCAAAGGACCTCAATGGAGGGGGCTTCATATATTTCATAAATGAATCCAAGGAGCCGGGTATTTTGTCGTCTAAAACTTGGGCAATGCTCACAAAATAATTATTTAGTTTATTAGCTATGGCTTCAGCATCTTCAATCTTAGCACCGTTGACATTTAGCGATTCTATGGTTGTATCGCGTGGTCCCATATTAGTTATCGACCTTATTAGGTTCCAAGTTTTTTTTAGATCGCCTTTATACTTGTCAAATTCAGTGGCATAATAGTATTTTTCGGCTTTTATTCTAACTGTTTTAAATTTATTCCGGTACATTACAAATTTATTTCTGTTAACTTCAGTCGGATTTTTTATAAATTTCAAATATAACTGCTCCTTCTTTTTACTAGATTTAAGTAGGCCCCGCGTCATCCAGGGATTTTTTATAGTTTGTTTACTTCGAATCTTCCTTGCACTTACTGGAAAGGATTTGTCATAAACACTTTTATACTGTGTAATGAATGCATTATACGCCCCATTAACATCGCCGTTATTACATTGCTCTGTAACGGCAGTCCAGTCCTGTCCAGAAAGTAGTTCACGAAAGTTTTTCTTATTTTCTTCATTAAAGTTCCTAGATTCCCCAAACGAAGAATTATTAAGCAAGGAGCGTTGGAGGTCAAATTTAACTAAGATTGGTAAATGGTCAGATATGTCAGAGGCAAGGATAGTGGATTCCACTATGTTCATCCAGGCATTGGTGAATAGGTTATCTATTAACGAGGCCGAGTGAGGAGTTATTCGGGTAGGCCTATAGTAATGGCTGGCAAAAGGTGATAAGACGTTATACAACCATAGAATGAGCTCGTTGCCTTATGTTCACAAGACTTGAGTAGATCAATATTGAAATCGCCCACTAGCATTACTTTTTTTGTTTTGTTTACAATCTCAGATAACAATTGTTCAAATTCATTAGAGAAATTCTCCAAGCTTTCGCCAGGAGGGCGATAGATAGTGCCTATGATGGCTGTTTCTTTATTCAAAACGACCTGCATAAACAGTCCTTCGTAGGATTTATGAGCCAGTTTACGTTCAATGGCTTCACATCTAATGAAAGAAATTCCCTCCTTAATGAACACACCCACACCTCCACCACCACGACCATTAGCCCTGGGCTGGTGAATAAAATTATACCCCGGTAAATTAACCTGGTCAGCATTTTCATCTGTTAACCACGTCTCGGTCACTGCGAGAACAGAAACTGGTAGTTTATGCAATAGATCGTGTATTTCCGTTAGTTTAGGCAGAATGCTTCGACAGTTTATATGCAGTATTGAGAATTGAGGCGAAGAAGAGGAGAACTTAAGTAAAGCGGAAGAAGGGGTCTCGTAGCGACTACTGTATGGCTCTGTATCAAAATAATTATTGTCAGGATCAATGTCATCGTTATTAAGTGAAGAGCGGCTTTCATTTGCACCTGGGAAAAGGTTCAATTCAAGATCAGCATGAACATTACAGAGAGGATCAGCCTGTTCATTTGCACATTGTAAAAAAGTCTATCGTCAACAATGTGGTTAAAAGGAAAATTATCAACATTACAATCGGCGCAGTACCATGAGTCATTTGCAACTTTACAATTCTCTGTAAGTTCACAACACCTTTTGTGGAAGCACCCATTACACAACGCACAGGTAATTGACCTCGCAGGGTCCTTAATGCAGTGTGAACATTGAGTACAGGTCAGCTGATCACGACTCATAAGAAGACCTATAGGCTGTCAGCTGCGCTGGTCGCTGCATCAGTATATACAATGAGGGACAATTAAAGTATTCTTACTTTAGTGTACGGTTGCAAGGAATGTTCAGTGCAAATCACATGGCAGAATACGGTACATCAACCAATGCGATACATGCTAATACCAACAGTTGTGCAAGCATTCGTCTAGCAGTTAAACAGGGTGCACGCTTTTCGTAAACCATCTCATACGGCGACCTCTTAGATAGTACTAATAGGCCAACGTCTAGCTGGGGAAGGCCATTTAAAGCACCACTTGAACAACACTCGCGCTAGCATAGATCAAATTAGCCTTGCACAATGTACATGTAAATATAGGTCAAATCAAAAGAATGCTTAACCAAGAATGAGGAAAAAAACGCAATGGTTTAAAATCATGAGGCCTATATAACATCACAATGAAAAACGTTTTGCTGAGCACCAACCGGAGCTTTGTGCCTTGTTTTAGGCAAGTGATCAGTGTTCAAGTAGTGAGAAAGATATAATTATATTTTATGAGAAATCAACATTCATATCACAATGCAAAAAATGATATACCAAAACTCTAATATGTGCATTGTAGAAATTCCATAGCAGTAAATATGCAGCATATAATTATGATCATTATGATATTTTGATATTTTGCTAAACTATGCAAATTAATTATATAGGATGCGATACTGTGTTCATAAATCATAATTTCTGTTTAAAGTCACCGAATGGCTAAATTGTATGACCTTAAACTTTTAAAAATATGGTGTAGGTCTACCCATAGTTGTTTAAAACGTTTTTTCGTTTTTTATTCTTTCCTAAAAACTGGCGTTTTTCGTTTTTTATTTTTCGTGTCGTTTTATTTCGTTTTTTATTTTTTAATGTAGCTTTATCTATTTATTTACTGTCTGTTAATATTTTCCTTTTTTTAAATTTTCGTCTGATATTTCTTTCGTTTCCACCTTAGGCCTATTCTCAATGATTCAGCAAACCTAACTGATGTCATTGATGTTATTTAATTGCTTAACATCATAATTTGATCCTCTGATCCTATGGCAACGGACCTCCGCCTGTTCGCTCAACAGTTAGGCTTACGTCATTTAATGCGGTACCACTGTACAAGTCAAAGTGACGTAATTTGAGTAACCATAACGACGTCATTAGCAGCATGTCTGGAATTTGCATGACGTGACATTGTAGAAATGTTTGCTTGCTTCCCATGAACGAAATCGAAGCATAAAATAGATAGAATATGGGTGTGAAACTGTGAATTATTGTCGGCAAGAAATACATAACAGTGTTCTTTCTATTTTTTACTTTAAGGCGACTGATATAGGTCCCACCAGACATTACTCCAATAATACAAAAGGTTCTATGCTGTTCTTCCAGCCAATGAAATATATGCCTGCAACCGAACTACTTTTGGATGTCAGAATACATAATTATAGGCCTAAGGCGAGCAGACGCTCTTTCTGTTAAGTATCTTTCTATTTTGGGTTACTTCATACTTTGTTCATAGTAACTGATAAATCAATCCGTCAATTGCTTTATTATTGCCAACCACAAGTTCAAGAACAAAATCATGACAACATAGTTTATGTGGCAGATTGTGGCTACAAAAGGAAGGGACCAGAAAGGATCGAATATCCCGCTACCGGTATCTATAAATAGGGACAATTCAACATCAAATTGAATCAAACACTGTGGGATGGCAATCAGGCAACAGAAACAACTTAACTCACGATATTAACACATTTAGCAGATTTATAAAGAAGATCGATGACAGAGACACATAGACATGCGCAAAAACGACAGAAGAAAACAGCTAACAAAAAAGGCTAAACCAATATACCAATGAGAAAATATACCAGACTGTATTCTTACGTGGCTGATTCAACCAGCAATTAAGATACTGAAGATTATTTGCTGTAGGCCTAGTTGCAGCCAATAATACTCGGCCGAACTCTAATTTGTATGCGTCAAAATACATATAAGGCGATCGAATGGTCTCAGCAACGCTCCTGCGGTTTCGGGGGGAAGAATAGAACCGCTGCATCCTCCATGCATGTCGTAAGAGGCGACTAAGCGGAGGCCCCTGCGATTTCGGGGAAGAATAGGACCGCTGCATCCTCCATGCATGTCGTAAGAGGCGACTAAGCGGAGGCCCCTGCGGTTTCGGGGAAAGAGTAGGACCGCTGCATCCTCCATGCATGTCGTAAGAGGCGACTAAGCGGAGGCCCCTGCGGTTTCGGGGAAGAATAGGACCGCTGCATCCTCCATGCATGTCGTAAGAGGCGACTAAGCGGAGGCCCCTGCGGTTTCGGGGGAAAGAATAGGACCGCTGCATCCTCCATGCATGTCGTAAGACATGGCTTGACCTCCCCGGATTTTGACCTGGCACCGGAACGAAAACGGCAGCTCTGGCTATTGCGGACTTGATTTGATATAGCGCCGGTGAATAAGCTGGTCTCCCTGACGTGGCTTTTGTGGGCGCTGAGAAATTCTCGAAGATTTACATTACATTACATTACATTAAGAGGCGACTAAGCGGAGGCCCCTGCGGTTTCGGGAAAAGAATGTAGGACCGCTGCTTCCTCCAATGTCATGTTGTAAGAGGCGACTAAGCGGAGACCCCCTGCGGTTTTGGGGGAAAGAATGTAGGACCGCTGCATCCTCCATGCATGTCGTAAGAGGCGACTAAGTGGAGGCCCCTGCGGTTTCGGGAAAAGAATGTAGGACCGCTGCTTCCTCCAATGTCATGTTGTAAGAGGCGACTAAGCGGAGACCCCCTGCGGTTTCGGGGAAAGAGTAAGACCTCTGCATCCTCCATGCATGTCGTAAGAGGCGACTATAAGTGGAGGCCCCTGCGGTTTCGGGGAACCTGGAACTCTCCTGCTGCAAGTGGTGGTGTTCAGTGCCTGGCACTGAACACCACCACTACGTACACCACCGTGCCCCACGACACTTGCAAGTTGCATCCAATGTTTTCATTTGGCACATCGCAGATTTAGGCCTACGATAGGCTACGAAGACATTTGTCCAAAACATTTTATATAGGCCTAGGCCTATATACATGCACATTTGGCGTAGCAGTAGATACATCAGGTCACATATAATCAAATATATAGGCCTAACCAGGGCCTAAAGTGTGCCGGGACGGTCATGGACGGCATCCCGGCACTTATTTTCGAGGCGGGACGCCGTCCTATGACTTATTTGGTCAGCACTGCCAGGACGGTCGTCCATGACTGCAGGGACGGCGTCCCTGCAGTTACGCGGACGGCCGTCCATGACGGCTGAATTGGTATCTTTTCCCCGGAAAAAGGTCCCTTTTTCCTGTTTATCCCGAACATTTTGGCGGATGGCTAAAAAAAGTCATAAACTTTTTTGGCGGCGGAATCGGTATCTTTTTCCTGTTTTGCCCAAACATTTTGGCGGATGACTAAAAAAAAAAGGTCATCAACTTCTTTGGGCCGCGGAATCCGTGTCCCGCCAACAAGACCGAAGAATTAGGCCTTAAGTCCCCGTATACAATACAGCGTCCTGGCACTTCTTTTTTTTACACTTTAAGCACTGGGCCTAATTAACCTACACTCAATTAAGGGCGGATACAGAAATTTTCGAAGGGGGCCAAATTTTTCGGTCTTGGGATGAGACAGAGGAAAAAATATTCTTTTTTAGTCGTACAGTGTTCTTAAGCCCATGTTCCTGTACGGACCTCGTGTACGGACTTTGTGGGGATGGACCTACGAAACTATATACTCGCGTGGGGGTCACGTGCGTCAACTTTTCGAGCCAGAATAGCTGGCTAAAAAATAAATTTCTAAATGGGGAGTCATGGCCGGATTGTTTCCCTCCCCCTCCCCGTGGATTCGCCCTTGCCTACACTACAAAAATATAAATTTTTCTTACTCTATATTTATGATTCAAACGAGAAATCGGAAATGATTGCTAGGCCTACAATCTTTAACACACTATTCTCTTGCCCTACGTTGCGAAACTCAATCACACCTGTGATTGGCCTGTTCCTGTCACGTGGTATTGTCATAGCGACCCAATGTAAACAAATAAGTTGATTTCGTTCATAGATAATATCGATCAACAACTTGTTTTGACGGCGCGTGAAGCAGAATGGATTTCCAGGAGTGTTTTCGATTTTAAAGTTCTTTTGGGTACAGGGAAATGAAAACTTGTGCTGGATAACTTTTTGCAAAGTCAGGAAATGAATCAGAAGTCGAAGACCGATTTAAATTATGAGAGTATTGTAAATGGACGACCTCTATCGGAGCAGGTGAAATATAGTAGCATCATTGACCAGGAATGTAAATTACAGAACTATAAAGCGAATAGTGTACGCTGCGCCCAGATTTGTAGTATTTATAGGCTAGGCCTACAAGCAGCATATTTCCGTTAAACGTAATAATATTAATAATAAATAATTTTCTCTTTATTTAACAATCCGATTAACAGAACGCAACCTGTTACAAACTTACAGCGTACAATTATGCAGTTGAAATAATTCACAAGAACGCAGATCACAGAATACACAAATCTTAACTCTGATCTTTAGCTATACTAACAGAACAGACAGCCTGCAATAATTGGCGCTAATGTATATAGCAGCCTACAACGCGTGTCCGACCAATGGGGCTCGAACTCGGTTACCTCTCGCTCTCTACGCCAGCGTGTTATCCATTGCGCTATCGTGCAGTTTAACATCGTAAATGATTCACTGTTACAAAAATTAAGGTTTCAGCTAGGGTTTGTCCAATACAGGTTGGATTAGCGCAAAGAAGTCTTGCTAATTAAGTAGAAGTCGGATTGATGAAAAAATTTAAATAATAGAAGTGGGGTCTGTGAACAGAATCTTACTTAACTAGACTCTTAATTGGTCGATAATAATATTTAATTAAATAGAAGTTTTATTGATAAAAAATTGTTGCTTTAATACAGGCTGGAATGAAGCAAATTCTTGCTTCTTGCCTAAGCAGGAACTGGATTGATGAAAAAGATTCTTGCCAAATAGAAGTTGGACTGATAAAAAAATAAAAATTGCTGCAACATTTGTGCAAGTATTTGCTATGCTAAACCACATGTTTCCCATATTTCACGCAGATGATACAAGATTTTCATTATGCATCATGTTGTGCTAACAGTTACAGAATGACCGGTTTTCACCATTATAAGCCTGCATACATTGGTTTATATACAAAACCATTGTGCTTGTGGTAATTAGATTATGAGTGACCCAATCAACATAATTTTTGCATCATGATATCAATCTGATAAAGATGGTGAATTGATCTTGATGATATTTTGTCTTTATGTAACGGGGATTGTGATGATGATGACGATGACCATCATCATGTTGTTCTCTGCCAGTTGGCAAGTTCGTACGACCGGTGGCACTACTCCTCTCATTGTTGAGACTCGCTTTTAGCTGATGATGACGATGTTTGTCTTTCAATTTTGTCTAGGGCATTGATATCCATGTCTACCTTGTTCCGCTGTCGTTATGGAGAGACCATTTGCGAAGCGCTGACAGTCAGACTGTAATAACAGAAGCCATCTCTGCAGGCTTCGTCAGGTGGGTGTACTTCCCTCTCGAGACTGAAAGTAACTTTCCGGATTCATTGCAATTACTGTTGGTATTGATTTCAGTGTGCATTAGCAACTGTCATATAATCAAGTGTTATTGTTTCTTGCAATGGAAGTTTTCTTCTGAAAAGTTACTGGTCAGTGATTTATGTTTTTAAAATCATTTAGTTTGTCTGTTAATGCTCTATGATAATTATACTGCTATGATGAAACAATATTTGTCTGCATGTAACATGCATATAACATTGGGCACGGCGGTGTAAGGGGACGTTCAGTGCTTTGAAGCCGGAAGGTTGCGGGCTTGAATCCACCTCAAGCCGCCATGTAGGGACCCTGAGCAAGTCTTTCACTCGCCAATTGTTCATATGCATTTACGCATTTGGCATGAAACTTTGAATCAGTGTCTGCGCTGTAGTCAAGAGCGCCTCTGACTGGATATCTTGTTGAGCGATATAACAATTCTCATACATACAATACATGTACATATTTCCAAGTGTGACATGCATATACGTTGTGTAATGCGTTAGTGTGATTATGTAGCATACCGGGTAGTATAATTAATGTTCTTAATGTAATTAATATAATATGATTGAGCATGCTCATTATAAATGTTTGGTACATTTTTATTCATTATTTACTCCTATTTAAAGTCGAGTTATCAGCAGTGCATGTAGAGCATTGCATATGTGCATAACATGCAAACATACTTACATACATGCATTCATAAATTATGAATACATAGAGACACAACTTTTTTATTGTCATTCATACCTGTACAAAAAATACATACTTATATGAGTTACAAGTTTCTATTATATATTTGCATGCATTCATACATCCTTATATAGTGAGGGGGTATTGTTTGTCAAGCCATGTAGGGCAGTGGTTCCCAACCTTTTTTGACTGTCAGGCCACTTTTTCTAAGTTGCAAGACACGAGGGCCACTTTTTCTTAGTTGAAGGACATTAGGGGGCCACAAGGCTAAAATTTAATTGACTAAAGGCATATAAAATTGTTATAATTGATTCAAAATAGAATGTTCCATGCGATTTATTAATGTATATTCTATCATGTCCAAATTGTCAATTTTACATATATTTTTCTTAATTCAATGAGATGCTGCGGGCCATTTTTGTAGGCCAGGCGGGCCACTTTTGGCCCGCGGGCCACAGGTTGGGAACCGCTGATGTAGGGTTTCTGCATGCAGTGTGGTCGTGGTTGACTACGACCACGACCGGCGTGATGATCATTCATACCCAATGGCCCATTGACGTGGGCCAAATGGCCCAAACAGCAAGACGATGCTCCTCAGTTGTTGATAGAGTTATTCAGTAGTTGGAGAAAAGAAGCTGCATTGTATTTGTGCACTTCTGATTCTTCTCTAACTCGTGATCACTCTCAACTTCTTACGCGCCATAGTCTAGGGAAAGCTCTCATTAGTATTAGTTTTAGTTTAGCAGTAAAGATCATTGGCATGCACTCTTCCTGGCAGAGTGTTGAGTGTTGACCATTACCCTCCCCATCCCAGACATTGAAGAAATCTTCTCTGCTCTTTCCCTCCAGTTTTGTTATTCCACATCTTGGCAAAAGTAATATTGTATTAAATTATGGCTGCTTTGATATAATTATTATCAAATCTATTAATTCATATATGGTCACTTTGTCTTAAGATGCAATCACTTTAATCAGGCAGACCATACTGACAGCAGATTACCTCGAGAGTGTGACAGTGAAGAGCCACTCTTGCCAGCCAGACTAATATAAGATTACTGATCACTGCCCAGCCATTCCAAGCTATAGTACACCTTCCATCATCTTGAAATTTCAAGTGTTGTTAAGCCAATCTTGTTTACCAGCAGTCTTTGTACTGTTTTTCACACATAAGCTGTAGGCCCGTTAGACCATGTTGGTTATCTATAATGTTAAGTTGCATGCATTTAAAAGAATAAAGGTCCATTACCGTAATTGATCTTCAATTATCAATTCGGGATGAAATAGCATTTATAGTGTATGATGAATTACTAGATCCGCCTTGCTGTCACTATCTGCAAGACGATTCCACTATTTGTGTAGCTGTGCCTAAAGACATATCTCTGTCTCTTTTCTGCAATTCTGACGGATAAAGGGCATACACGCATTACATGGCTTGACTTCG
>OX457043.1:25612930-25637930 GCA_949752735.1 Lumbricus terrestris | reverse complement strand
GGTGATGACTCAAATTTAGAAAGAAGAGAGGAATTTATTGTTTATTTATTATTTTTCTTGCATTTCGCATTTGCTATAGCGCCCCTTCAAGCCCTCCAAAGCACTCCCGACTACAGCACGGACACCGTCTGTAGTTTCACACCAAAGCACGCAAGCAATTGCGAGTGAAGGACTTGCTCAAGGTCCCGACCTTGAGCAAGTGGTTTGAGGTGGATTCTAACCTGGAACCATCCGGCTCCAAGGCACCGAACCCAAGTCTACACCACCACCCCACAAAGTCTTTGATTCAGTTTTGTTTTGTATTCTTTTAGCTAGAGACAGTTGGCGAAAGAGATATCTGGATGAGAAGAAGAAGACACCTCCGCTGAACAGTGACTGCAATCAACTGAAGAAAGATCTTAACGCCATCAACAAGAAGATCCTGTCTAACGTTGAGTCAACGAGTCACGTCATCAATCACGGGGCCAACCAGAAACCATCTGAAAAGGTTTGTTATTGGTCAAACCGTAGACCATTTAAGGGCAGATCATTTCTCTACTAAGTAATAATGATGGACAGTAGTAGTTAACTACTGCAATTTAAGACTGGCTGTATAATTGCATTTTATGGAGATAAAAAGATATTTTAAAAATTATCGGGCTGATGCCGCGGAATGCTGCCCGTTACACAATTTGAAGTTTAATTTGAAGTTTAACAGTAAACTGTTCTCGGTGTTTTAATAAAGAACCAGAATTGAGCAATATATATATATATAATTCCTACTACCTGTATAGAAGCCACAATAGAAGCCACAGAAAATGCTTCAACAGGCACAAGATAAAAAGTGTTGGTTGATTTTTTACTTTTTCAGAGCAACCTTAAGATCCAAGCTATTCGACTTCGAATGGAAATAGAAGACTTAAAATCAAGACTTGACAATATGAATATGAAACTAACAGCAGAACTTAAGGTAGGGAAGAAGATTTTGAAATAGTCTGTCCTGCACGTATACCTGCTGTTTTGATATATCGCATTGGCTACATGCGACATTGGGCCGAAGTTACACACACCACTTCAATCTAATTGCCATGTGCAAAAGGGAATTTTGAGCTTTAAATAATTCGATTTGCACTGTAGATTTTCCCTTGCCTTGGTATGATACTAATCCTATCATTCTATTTTAATGCATTTGATAACTTGTACTCTTCAAAAAATGAATGACCCATTCACTTCAAAATTGTCTCAGAGCATTTCTCTCCAATTCCGAAAGCCACTTTCAGTGTTTTCAGCAACACAACGTTCAGCTATCAGCTTCATGAATGAATCTGACCAGAATGTGACAACTTTTCAGTTGTTTAATTTCCCTATACTAACTGCCAGCAGCAAGGTTTCTACAATCTTGTCAAATACCAAATGTTACAAGACCATCTGAGTCAGCTCCTTCCCTCATTGTTGTTTTAGTTGCGTACTCAGGCAGAAGATGAGCTGCAGCTGCTTCGTAAAAATCAGTTCACCCGGAAGAAGGAGAAGCCGCTTTCCATAGTGCACGTGAAACAGATGCCTACAGCTGGAAGAGGAAGAGGAGGAGGAGGAGGAGGAGCAACTGGAAGAGGAAAAGCAGTTGGTTCGCAACGAGGACTCAACTCAATGCAACAACTTCCACCTGTTGCTTAGATGTTGCAGATGAGTTTGTGACAACCATTGTTGCTATGTGCTTTGCTTGATTGCACAGACTTTCTTAAATGTCTGTAGAAAACTTTGGTATTTCCACTTTGTGGGTCACAAGGTTCTGCTCCCACTAGTTTTCTAAACTTAACCCTCTATGGCCAAACATGTTCATCTTGGACCTTAATCCTGATTCTCCTGTTAACCGATGTCTATTCAAACAACAGCCATGACATCTTGTTTTTACTTCTCTGCTGCAGATTAGTTTCTCAAGACATCGTGCAGCTCACATTGCCATGTTACTTTTGACATCATGCAGCTCACATTGCCATGATACTTTTGACATCATACAGCTCACATTGCCATGACATTTTTGACATCATGCAGCTCACATTGCCATGACATTTTTGACATTATGCAGCTCACATTGCTATGACACTTTTGACATCATGCACCTCACATTTCCATGACTTTTTTACATCATGCAGCTCACATTGCCATGTTACTTTTGACATCATGCAGCTCACATTGCTTTGATACTTTTGACATCATGCAGCTCACATTGCTTTGATACTTTTGACATCATGCAGCTCACATTGCTTTGATACTTTTGACATCATGCAGCTCACATTGCCATGACATTTTTGACATTATGCAGCTCACATTGCCATGACACTTTGACAGAATCCTTTGAACATTGCTGTTTCGTTTTGCAGATTTTGCATCTTCTTTCTTGACCCTTTAACCTTGAATCTGTGATAAGAGTGATGAGGAAACCAGTGCAGCTCTCTGTGTTTCAATCTGTGCTGTGCAAATAAATAATTAGGCAAGTAAGTAAATAAGCAAGTAAGTAAGTAAGCGTAGCCTTTATTACTCCATTTGCAGATGCACAATGGGGCAGTGTCACAAGGTGACATGGTTCTTGTCCAGCCCCAAATTCCATCGTAGAAGCTTCCCTGTGATTGGTCCGTCTTTGTGACATTAGTTGCCTAGCAACCTATGGCATGAACCTATCAGTCTTCTATGCTGCTTTCCCATCAAACCTTGTTAACCATTTTGTTTGAGGTTTTGGGTTGTCAGGTTGGGAGCATCTACGAAGAGTCTCCTTGGACGTTTTTCGTCCATTTTGCAATAGTCTGATTATGATTACAACTACTCTAATACACTAATCATCAGTTATCACTTCAATGCACAGCACCTATGCCAAATAACAAATGTTGTATGATGCCTTTACTGGCTTGTAGTAATTATTCAGCCAGACATGCATTGGCATAGCCAAATAGCAACTATATAATGTAACCATTGCAGGGTATTCCATGACGTTCATTATTAATCACTTTGTTTGTGCCATGACTCCGTACAGCTTGACTTAATTTATGGTATTCCATGACTATTGTAGTGTTTTGTATATTTTACATTTACGATACAGAAGAACCATATTAGCACTCGTCTGAAGATATATGAATCTTTGACTTTCTAGGCCTTGACAGCTGCATTGTCAGTTGAGATGCATGCACGATTCATCGCTTCACGATTGTCCTGAGCACTGGTTGCACTCTGCCAGTGCCAGTCCCAAGCCTGGATGAAGGAGAGGACGTCGCTAATGATTCTTGTTATCACACAGTAACGTTAAACTGCAACTAATACTACGATTGTCCTAAGTGCACTCCATGTTCCTAAAAGGCCGTAGCCAGGATTTGATTTCGGCGGTGTTTCACCAATTTCCCTTCTGGTTTTTTCCATTTCGGGGGGTGTTTTCGCGGTTTTATTTCATGGTTTTTACATCATGTGCTCGTAAATGCATTGTATTATTTTTCACATTCTCGATTTCGGGGAGTGTTCAAACACCCAAAACACCCCCCTAGCTATGGCCTTGTGTTCCTCTGATAGCTGTCAGCTTTTCTGAGACCGATTTACCATGTGACCATTTTTAGAGAGCAATTTGCAGTCTAAGTATTACAGACATTGTTCTCATTTAACGCGCTGATTTTTCTTCTAAGCAACTGTTTATTCCAGTTGTATTCGGTTTGCATAATTTCTTTACAAATTTAGAATGTTGCAATTGTCAGACGTGATTCCTGTTAGCTTAGCTATAATTTAATGCTGATAACTGAATTGTATAATGGCCTTCTTTGCTAGTTTCCAGTATTTTGATTCAAGTATTTAGATTCCAGTATTACGGACTATTATGCATGTTAAAGGTGCTGTATACAATGAAGCCATAATTGAATTTTATTTTGTATCATAATATTCCTATATTTTTTAATAAAGAGTTTTATGGTATAACTTGCACAATAATTTTGTCTTTGTGTGTGTGGGTCTTATGAATACATTATGAATACATTATGACTACATTAATGAATACATTATGAATACATTAGTGTGATTCGGTTTTAGAATGCATGTTGCCGTTGCTGAGTGAGGTTATAAATTAAATTTCTTGTGATGTCAAAACTCTTGAGAGACTGTTGGATAGGGTCCTGAGAAATGCTTTATCCTGTTGAACAGAGAACCAGACTGACATTTAAGAGGACAGAAACTGACGGAAATCCAATTAATTCATTTCGAAAAATTATTTAGGGCCCCTTATAGAAACCTACTCAGAGGTGCTTCCAATTAACCCAGCCACGGGTAAACAGAGAAAGGTCTTGAACAATTGTCGGGGTAAGATGGCCAATTGGTTAGAGTACTTGGCTTGTAACAGGAGGTTACAGGTTCAATTGTCCACTGAGTTGGCTGCTGTTTAGTTGCCTTCTGCAAGTACTTCATTTACAATTGCTCAACGCCATTAATGCTTTGTCATATTAGTTGTATGTGCCAGTGGCGGCGCTAGGGGGCTAAGCCCCAGGGCCGTGTTTAACATAGGTCCATTCGGTGCGGTGCACCGAATGCCCCTGAGCCGAGAGTTTTGTTGCCATTGGCCAAATGTCTTTTGCGAGTCTCAGTGTTACTTAAACCTTTTGTAAGATCAGTAGCTAAGTGTAAGAAAACATTAATTTCATTAAGTTCACCGACGTTGCTTAGCCTACTGACTCATCACAGCCGACAAACCACGTAGGCTAGCCTATTGAACAGCGGATTTTTGTAAATGACTAATCTTGTAAGACTGCCGAACGGCACTTTGCCCCTGCTGTAACACTTTGCACCGACACTCAAAGAACCTTAAACACGGCCCTGCTAAGCCCCCCCAAAAAGGCCATCCATTTTATCCCCATGTCAAAATAAAATTTTTGGACGATTAACCTCCTTTAGCTCCCCGGCCCCTCCCCCCCAAATAACCGTAAAGGTACGCACGAAGTTTGGCAGACAGCTTGGCGGTCACGGAAAAGGACCAGTTTTGCAAGATTTCGACCAAATGACTAAAAAAGGTCGTCAGAAATTTTGACGGGCGAAATGGGAATTTGAAAGGTCGTCAGAAATTTTGGCGACTGAAAACGGAAAATTTTCGCCGCAAATTCAGCCCCCCCAAAAAAACTGAAATCCTGGCGCCGCCACTGGTATGTGCACGGTTGCACTTTGGAGGGAGGCCAATATCAGATGCAGGGTTCTATACACATGTATTATGCATTCTAATGTGTTTTTAGAGGACAGAAATAGGCCGCATACACATACTAAGCGATTGCAGCTCGTTTTCTGCCAGGTAACGCAACTACATGTAAATCGTTCATGAGAGAAAAATCAGTTCAATAGAAATGAGGCAATGCTTGTTACTTTTTAACGAGACTGCCATTTCAAGGATGATTAGTGTCGCCCTCCTCCTTTACCCAGGCTTGGGACTAGCACTGGCAGGGTGCAGCCAGTGGTGGAGTTAAATCAGGCTGTACATTCACTTACATACATACGTATAGCCTAACCCTCATATAATCTTGGCCCTCCTTAGCAAAAAAAAAAGAAATAATCATTCCGATTGATGAAAGAATAGACCATAGGCGTAGGAGGCGCGGGTCCAGAGGGGGCATTTGCCCCCCCCCCACCAAATTTCGGGCAAATGTGTTTTTCGGCCAAAACAGGCACGGGTGGAGAAAAAAATTTATGTGAATATTTTTCGGGCAAACAGGCACGGGAGGATTTTTTCGGGCGCTGACAACAGGGTAAAACAGCTATATTTTCTCAGGAGGAAATCGGAAAATTTTGGGCCGATGACTAAAAAAAAGGTCGTCAGATTTTTCGGAGGAGGAAATCGGAAATTTTGGGCGGATGTCTACAAAATCAATCTTGAAAAAATTGTGATAAAAGTTTTTCGGGCAAAAGTCAAAGTTTTGCCCCCCCCTGCCGAAATGTCCCCTACGCCTATGGAATAGATCCACATTCAGACTATAATATATAGGGCTTTTAGAAGACATTGAGACTGACAATCCTGAGATGTTAATCACTGTTGTTTCATGTAATTTTTGACATAAATGCATAAATGTGTTCGTGACACAAACGTAATTATATCGTATCGTTTGCTTCAGACCGTTTTACAAGTGATTACAGTTAATGCGATGGACGGAAGGACAAAGAAAACTGAAGAAATACGATAATTGCTGTAAAGCATGAATACAGTAAAATATGAACGCAAGGCTCTTTCTTGCTCGGTCAATAATTATGCTTCTGTCTGTCTGTCTGTCTCTCTGTATGTATGTATGTATGTATGTATGTATGTATGTATGTATGTATGTATGTATGTATATGTATGTATGTATGTATGTATGTATGTATGTATGTATGTATGTATGTATGTATGTATGTATGTATGTATGTATGTATGTATGTATGTATGTATGTATGTATGCATGTCTCTGTCTGTCTGTCTGTCTGTCTGTCTGTCTGTCTGTCTGTCTGTATGTCTGTCTGTCTGTCTGTCTGTCTCCTGTCTGTCTGTTCGCATGCGCACACAGTGTCTAATCTAGAATAGTCTTTGTGACTGCTTATGTGCATAACAGAGACCGCCACTTTCTGAGTGTTCCACGATGCGCATTGTGTGTTGATTTTAGTGAGGCACTCGATCGTATCAATGGCCACAGAGGTATAGGCCTACGTAGTTTTCTTCTACAATTCGATTAAAATCGATTTCACATATTAAGAGACTCGGGATTGACCACCCTTGACCCAGGATCGTGCCTTGCCTTTGTGTATAATATGCCAACATTCGTGTAGGCAATTTTTTTAGAGAAAAGTCTTCATTGTCCACAATAGCTCTCATAATTATTATCTTGGGCTAGCCCGGTCCGTCCACGGTGACCATAACTCCATGGCACCCGTTCAAAGCACAGTGGTAGTGAATGATCTTTACCGATCAATTCATTCAAATATGAGCAGGGTCAATAAGGCCATACGGTCGCTATTTAAGCATGCAGGTTACATTTTACATTTACAGGTCAATCTGACGATGTAGCCTACATTTCCCCGGTCTTTCAAACCTTCCACTGGCACATTCCTCTTAAACTTAGTCTGTTAGTAGACGAACTTTGGTGTAGGGTATACCGAGTTGTTATGGACCGAGGTTCAATTCGATTCTCGCTGCATGAGATATCAACGAGGCTGATCGATCGTTATTACACAAGGAGAGAATTTGGTCCGAACATCATTATTATCGGGCTGTGGACTTTTGGTTACGAGAAGGCATTTAGTCCGAACACAGGGTACAGCAAAAGACCTCGAGCGTGATCTACAGCGTGTTTCGACTGCTGAAAAGAAGGCCGCGACTGAAAACGATAATCATGACGGTGAAGACGACGACGACGACGAAGACGACTTAGAAGCCAGATTATATACAGAAACATGTCGAGCCTAAATGTAGTCTATAAATGCTTAAAACGGTAAAGAATGAGAAAATGCATCGCTCTTAAGCAGTCCACATTCCAAACAACCTATGACTCGCTATCTCCAACGCCCTATGGCTCCATCACGACCCAACACCCTATGGCTCGCGACCTCCAACACCCTGTGGTTCGATCACGACCCAACGCCCTATGGCTCGCGACCTGCAACACCCTATTACTCACGACATTAGCCATATCAGCAGTACTTCTGCGTAATCCTTGTTTTCGTTCATTTCCACAGCTCCTGGAGTAAGACTTTAAGATGGAAATGAGGTGACTGTTGGTGAGACTTCGCCACCTGGCGACAAATCTATCGGACGTTCGATTGCAATTGTGTGGATGACACGTGCTGAATAGTCACCTCTTCAGAGGAATCCCAAGTGGATTAGAAGCATCCTGTAGCTGCTCAGAAGTTCAGAATAATGATTAAGACATCTGCAGGATCGCATTTAGTTTGCTACAGGTGGGATCACGATGACTACGTACCTCTCCTCAACATCTTCCATCAATCAATTCTCGTTTGCATGCAGACAGTCGGATTTGCTCAACTTTCACACGCACTTTCCCATGCACTTTCTGATTGACTTTCCCACGGGGCTGCTGCTGCATTTCGATGCTTTCACTTTCGTTTTCGTTGAGTCGTCGAAGACTGTCGTCTGCATTTCTTCCTGAGGTTTCGGTTTCAGTTTCGGTTTCAGTTGTGTGCGTACGCATATATCCTATCTGGCAGCAGCGTCCGTGGCCCTGCGATTCGTCGTAGTGCGTTGCTTATCGTTGACGGATGACGATGACGAGGATGAGGGAGGAACGTGGAAGCAGATCTGAACGAAGTTGACCCGCTGGTCTCCCTCCTGGACGATTGGTACCATGCGGCACTTCTTGTAACCATCGGAGGATGACCTGGATCTGTCTGAATGGTGGAGGCGCGTCGATTCGTCTTTTAAGGCGATACCCTGAGTAGGAGAATTAGGAACTGGAAGAAGGTTGTCACCGCCACCGCCTCCTCCGCCTCCACCAGGAGAGCGGTTGGATAGTGAAAGATCGTCTGCGGTATTTCCACTCGATGACCCCGGTTTCGACCCTGGCCAAGGTCGAGATGGATCGGTCAGGTGTGTTTCGTCAGCGTTTTTAACTGAAACAGAAGTAGACAGATCTGTATAGTCATTATATAATACACAAGGCTGTTTTTAAGGAATTTTTAGAACTGCACAACCCCTTCCTTTCTTTCCAATCCATGGTAAATTACTTCCAATCGAAGAACAAGGACCTGTTTTTACAAGTTTCAACTGCATGGAAGTGCCTTTACAACTGCACATAGGCCTATCCATTTAGAACTGCAAGTTTTGTGTACAACTGCACGCTTAAAAAATGCCCTGATAATACAGACTATGGTTAAATAAAAATTGCAGATCAGTTGAATCTGCATCTGTAGCCTGTAGCAATTAAGAGAGCATTTATGGGAGCATCAATTATTATGAGCAAGCTTGTTCGCGTTGGTTGGAGATTAGACATTTTGTGGAAAATTTGGAAACATGCAATATCAGTTTTCAACTTTTTTCAGTCACTCGGGACTTATTCCAAAGGTGCAATTTTTGTGTATTTGTGTGAGAATTATCGAACATGCGTAGGTCTATGCAGGCCAGCTGCTAGAACTAAAGCTGTCTTGCAGACATTGCATGCTTATGTATGCATGCGGAACAGAAACTAGGCTATAATGCTCTTCATTAACGAATCTTGACACACAAAATTAATAACCGATACGGTATTCATGGCTGAAGCCAAGTTATTTAGCCTAGGCCTACCTATAATTATGTGCACACGAGATTGTATAGAGCAGCACATTTCTTAATTCACCGATTGATCCGGAAAGCTTAACGAGATTAACGAGATGAGATGAGATGAAATGAAAGACTGACTGACCGCCGCAGATCGAGAGACAGACAGGCGGATCGCGTCTTTCATATTTAAATAGTTGGCCGAATCTCAGATTTGGTGCCAAGATTCCATACCGCTATTATTAAGATAAGTCGCGGATATTGATTTTTCAGCAGTAGTCGTCAGTGGCGGCGCTAGGGGGTTGGGGAGGTTAAGCCCCCCCCTACAAGAGGCTCACCCCCCTAAAAAAGGGCTATCCGAAATTTTTTTGTGAAATATCCACGATTTTGGGCTGACGACTAAAAAAAAAGGTCGTCAGAAATTTTTGCAGCGAAAATGGAAAATTTTCATAAGATTTCGGTCGATGACTAAAAAAAAGTCGTCAGAAATTTTGGCGGCGAAAATGGAAAATTTTCATAAGATTTCGGTCGATGACTAAAAAAAAGGTCGTCAGAAATTTTGGCGGCGAAAATGGAAAATTTTCATGAGATTTCGGTCGAGGCTTCAGCCCCCCGAAACTGAAATCCTGGCGCCGCCACTGGTAGTCGTAATCGTAATCTCCCAAATTCTAAAGTGCCACTCGAAAGCCAAGCGCGGGGCACCAGCTTATTCACGAGCGCTGGGTTGAGTCAAAAGCCCCCACAAATTTGAACTTCTTTGCAAGAAAAAGTTTTTATTGGCCACCAATGATTTTACACATAGCCTAAATATCATCCATGTCAAAAATAAAATTAAAACTAGACATTATTAACACCTTAGCTATATATAAAGTAAATACAAGTATGCAATTAAGTATGCTTATAAATATATAGGCCTATGCTTATCTTCTTTAATTAACTGCGTGTGAGCACAGTGCTTAGGCCTAATTATTACTGCTGCGGACCACAACGACCGGCTATGGCTAGAAACATTATTAGACACACTAAATTATAACCTAACACTAGGCCTACAAGCACAATCTGGTACGCAGGATTCTAGGACTAGGCCTAGATAGATATATAGGGCGCTGGGAGTTGAGCTTAATGACCTTCTTGGAAACACCATTAATCTTTACGTAGAAATGTGCGCTTTAAATAGAAAATGTGAATAACGTCAATATTCAGCGAACGTATACATCTAATTCTATTGGCGGTCGTTGGTCCAAGTCTCCGCTCAGAAGTTTATGATACTCCCATTGGTCTCTAGCCGGAAAACAATAAAGACCTTTCCACTTGAACATTTTAATAATTTATTAGGCTATATATTCATGAAGAATCCTGAACTTATGCGCCTCAGACAAAGCCCATGATGCCGTTCACTGATCCTGCCATCTTTTCCGTGGGCTTTCGAAGGGGTCATAATTATAGGATTAGGACTAATATAGGATATATAGGCCTATCCGTCACATGGGAATAGAAGTCGCTATGGGTTCCGTGTGGGCATTGGGACAGCCTATAGTTATACTATAGCCTCGCAGCTCGATGCACATACAGTATATGGCCTACGGTCGCCTACCTATCCTTGAAGAACAACAAATTGTCTTATGACACACCAAACCATGAATCAAGGACGTTGTGGTCAAAAGTGCAATCGTGTCACCATAGGCGTAGGGGACATTTCAGCAGTGGGGGCCGAAATTTTGCTTCTGACCAAAGAAATAAATCAGAGATAGCCTAATTGACGTCGAAATTTGGGGGTGGGCATTTGCCCCGCCTCCTACGCCTATGCGTGTTACAAATGAATGAATTTCGATAAGGAGAGTGATATTGGCAAATAGAGCAAGCACATTTGAAACAAGGAAATCTCTACCAAAGTTAAATCACTTTACGAGGTTAAAGAACATGAGAGTCATTGCAGTCGAAATAGTCGCATATAATATTTCGGAATATAAAATGGGTTAATCACAAAACAAAATGTGGGCTTCCTGCTGCCAAGCGAATATCTTTTCACAGTAATCAGCTGGCACTCGCTTCAGTCTTGTTGGCACTTCATCCGCGCATGCATCAGCGTTAAATACATAGTATATATTATATATATATATATACATAATACATATACATATATGTGTATATATATATATAAGCCTGCTGTGCTTAATAATTTATTAGACCATCAAGGAAAATCTCATTGATGCTTCAGCTATTCTGAGTGGGGGTCTATGGTGTGTCAAGGTCAGGTCGAGGACATTCATGGTGGAGAAGTTGATCGATGGACATACAGATGACAGCAGAACGCAGACCCGCGCAAGAGGATGGGAGTTGGAACGACCATGTATACGAATAGGAGAGTGGAGACCAGACCATCTATGATGCAACTATCTCTGATGGACTCCAGAGACGTTACGCTACTTCTCCTCATCCTCTTCCTCCTCCTTCGCCGCCTCTTCCTTCTTCTCGGAAAGTCGCTGCAGGATAATAATTCTGGACGAGGCTGAGATCGATCCAGGCGAAGCAGCGCGTCACGCGGGCGGCGAAGGCGGTGAAGGCTGCAGCGAAGGCGGTGATGGCGGCAGAGAGCTGCCTGGTCTAAGGCCGCCAGTTGGTCCGACGGACGGACGGCGCATGCACGCAGACCACCGCCCGCAAATGATTCGCATCATCTCGATAAACGATGGCAATGTCCGGACAGCACTGCTGCTGCTGCTGCTGCTGCTGCTGCTGCTGCTGCTGCTGCTGCTGCTGCTGCTGCTGCTGCTGCGTTGTATCACTTACATTGTATGCCTTTATACAAGATTCTTCTGCCTATATATATACATGTATATAGTAAGCCGTTACACATACAGTGTGTACATACATACATACAGTGTGTACATACATACACACACACACACACATACATACATACATACATACATACATACATACATACATACATACATACGTACATACATACATACATACATACATACATACATACATACATACATACATACATACATACATACATACATACATACATACATACATACATACATACATACATACATACATACATACATACATACATACATACATACATACATACATATACGTATGTATGTATATTCAGCACATATTCAGCAGGAGGGGCGGAGAATAGCAAAAAAACTTAGACTGGGTCGTAGAAGTAGCCTATGACATCCGCAGGGGCAGTCAGGCGAATTTCACATAGCGCCGTAATTAAGGCGGCCATGCCGTTACATTGGTGCTGAAAGCAGCTAGATATATAGCCAAAAAACTAACGCTGATGGTACCGAAAACTGCAAAGAACTACAGAGCCATGGCAATATCCCGCGAGCAATTTAAACACTCTGATCAGAGGCCAGTCCGAGAATGTCGCCGGTGTCATGAAACGGAGTATCCCCCCCCTGAAAGCTATCCGGGGGGATGAATTAATCTATCCCCCGGATGGAATTAACCGGTCTATACTATCCGGGGGGATAAACCATTCTATCCCTTTTTTTGAAAAATGCGCATAATAAAAATATTTATGCTGTAATCAAAATTTAAAGTGACTCTAATTGTTTTAAGTGTCCTAGGCAATGCTCAGATAAAGGCAACTCGAATTTATTTAGTGACTCTGAGTGTTTTTAAGTGTTTTGAATGTTTTAAGTGCTCTAAAAACAGGTCAACACAAATTATCTAGTAGGAATAAGAATACCTGTTAGTGCCATTGTTCAAAACAAAGCAGTTGAAAATCAATTTGCAAAACAAAATACACGCGGAAGCGGTTTCTTCGACTTTTTTTAATTTGGGGGATACAATTAATACGGGGTATACTCTATTTCGTGACACCGGCCCGCCGCTATTAACTATCCATGCAGCTATATATCAGGGCTGTTTTTAAGGAATTTTTAGAACTGCACAACTCTTTCTTTCCTTTCCAATCTTGCACGTTAAGAAAGCCCTGAGCTATAGGACGTGCCGGATAGACCTATACCGAGAGAAATTAACTGCGGAAGATTTATTATGCGAATCTCTTAAAATTACAATGGACGCGTTTCATAATTGAAGTGACGTAATAATCGGCCTAAACCTTTATTCTCTAAATTAAAAATTGCTAATAATAAGAATCGTTTGTAATTAAAGTGACGTAGCAACGGCAGGAGCAACGTAACAATAGGGCCTATATACGTTTTTAGGCATACTCTCTAAATCTAAATAAGGAAAATTGTTTCATAATGAGAGTGACGCAATTTTAATTCCTAATAATAGACTCGTTTCATCATAATTGAAGTGACGTCGGCTTAACAATGCATCTGTATTCTCTAGATTTAACATGTCTAGCAGTATAAACTAGTTCATAATGGGAGTGACGTACAATTAATTATTAGCCCTTATAACTGACTGTTTCATAATGCTGAAACGACGTAGGCCTAGATCTAATAATAGCCTATATTCTTTAGCCTATTCTCTAAATTCAAAATGTCTAATAGTAAACATTATTTCATAATGAAAATGATGTAGGCCTAGCTGTTTTTAACTCTTAATAATGGACGTGTTTTATAATTGAAGTGACGTGGGTCTAATAATGCATCTCCATATATATATTCTTTAAAATAATGTAAAATGTATAAGGTAAAAATTAATTATTTCATAATGGGAGTGATGTGACAATTATTAACTCTTATTACTGGACGTATTTCGAAATTGAAGTGACGTACGTACGTAATAACACACCTTTATTCTCTACATTAAAAGTATAATATAAAGATTGTTTCACAATTGAAGTGGAGCTACTATACTGTCCTACACAGTGATGGGAAGTATTTAAAATACTAGTATTTAAAATAGTATTTTAAATACAATCTAGGTATTTTGTACTTGTATTTTAAATACTTTTGTGATCAAGTATTTTTACTTTTACTTAAAATACTTTTTTGATGGTATTTTGTACTTAAAATTATGATTATGCCAAAATACTTTTTCAAAATACTTTTAAACCTCGCCAGCTGCAATTAGCTATGCAATATTGGATTCTCATGCACTAGGCTGCTTCATTACACAAACAAAGGAATCCTTTGTACAGGAGGCTGACATTGATTAGTCATTGTTACGGATGACTGGGCACCGCTGTCCACAGGGTGAGGAATGTTAATTACAGGTGTATTTGATGTATGGTGTATGGGAAGAGTACACCGAGTCTATACATAATACCTCTGAGGCATCAATGACACGCATAATATTATTATAATTATGTTCGAAATCAGTTTGATGTTTGGCACCACAATGGACTTGTCTATGTATGCTGACAGAATAGGACATAGGCTAGATTTAACTATCTACCCGGTAGACGTTTATGAATAGGACAAATGAGGAAGGCATATTTAGACGTGTCTATTGGCTGGTGGCAATTGGAACTTCTCTTACCTTGGAACGGGGCCCAGAGTTTCATCACATTGATCTCCATTAATGGATCACAAACTACACACTTGACGAATTACAGCATACAGGAAGACACCTATAACACTTAGTTGACCTGTGCTGGTGTAGCCTATTGTATTATTATCACAAGGGATAGGCCATTCCCATACCACAGATTTCGAACACTTACTTTAAAAAGTACCCTAAAGGTTTTTGCCGATGGGCAGAATTGTGATAGGACGTCTCAACATAGCAGATTTTATAAGGTATGTACTTTGAACCTGTGTTCAGAAGTATTTTTTAACTTTTATCCATCTCATTGCGTCATATTACTGAACAAAACTTTATCTAATTTGGTGTTTTTAAAGTTCAATTTGGATAAATTACATTGACCATTCTTTCTGCATAGATAGTGGGATACCGATATTTTTTATATGCCATTAAATTGAGTGCCTCTGTGGATCTTGATGTTAATGAAGTCTGACTCGAACTTGGACCCCATCTCTAGCGTCTTAGACTCAGACTCGGACACCTTTAGACCAGTGGTGTAGTGGGGCGGGGACGCGGGGGGACGCCGTCCCCCCACTTTTTTGCAAAATTCTTGCAAGATTGCACTTTTCCTACAGTTTCTACTTCAATTTCCAGGCGTCCCCCACTCAGTGGCGTAACTAGGAACTCGGGGGCCCGTAGACAAAATGTGAATATTGAAATGTATTATCACTTACAGTGGCGTAACTAGGAACTCGGGGGCCCCTCTGGGGCCTCTACACTCGGGGGCCCCCTAGACTTTGTCTACCCAGTCTACCCTATTGTTACGCCACTGCCCCCACTTCAATTTCCAGGCGTCCCCCCACTTCATTTTTAGGACTACACCACTGCTTTAGACCCAGACTAACCTCTGACTCAGTTTAGATGGACTAGGGCATGACTCGGACTAAGCTCAGGTGGACTTGACTACATCACTGGAAAGCAGAATATGAGCCAGAAGTGAGAAGTCACCATACTGCTGGGTGGCTGCCCTTCAAGTGTTTAAGATGACAGTAATGATGGTATAGGCTAATTAATTCCATGAGACACATTAGCCATGGACACGAAGAATGCTGAACTGAGGAAAATGTTTGTTTGTGTTCAAAATTCTATGTTAAGTATTTTTTATCGCAATGTAATATGACTTCCTTAATTGTTATATAGTTTGGCATTGAGTATTTTGTACTTAGTATTTTAAATACTTTTTCAAGCCAAGTATTTTATACTTGTATTTTAAATACTTTTTAAAAAAAGTATTTTTACTTGTATTTTAAATACTTTTGTGACCAAGTATTTTTACTTATGCTCAAAATACTTTTAAAAAGTATTTTCCCCATCACTGGTCCTACAGGCACACATTCTTAACTCTTTATAATAGACCCGTTTCGTAAGTGAAGTGACGTAACAGTAGGCCTAGACTATGCTCTCAAAGTGAACCTTAGAACAATAAATTTTTATTGCTATTAAAAATAGGAACCGCTTTTAATGCGTGCACAATGCCACAATCAAATGTGATTCCGAAGTTTGTATCATATAGCCAAAGTGACGCAACAATCGGCGTACCGTAGTTGACATTTTTATATACTTATAGTATATACTGAGCCTATATAACAATGGACTTATATAGCAATGGACTTATATAACAATGGACTCATATAACAATGGACTTGCTTCCTAATTAGGCCTGAGCTATATGTATACGTAAAGATCAACACATGTAAGAGGCGCAGCAATATGCCTAGTAGAATTGCTGTATTTATAAAATTGTAGCATAATTTTAACCAGGCGTAGTAGGCTTAATATAAATATTTATTCGATGACGCAAACTATGTATATCCATTCCAAATTGGACCGAGAAATGCATTCTCCCTTGCTAAAAAATATTTTTCACACCAGGGAAGATAATTCCACAACAAAGGGCCAGCAGAGGCAAAGTCACGATGCTGCGCTGTATCAGCCCGAGACCGTACGTGGCACTAAAGGCCATGCATGACAATTTAAATAGCGGAGAGGTCGTCCAGAGGTGGCTGATATAGGCCGCCTAATAAGATTACAGATGGCTGGTAGCGAGGAGCGTTCCCAAACACTGCACAACACACCTCTGGAATGATATATCCGTCCTGAAATTCGATCTCTTTCCCCGTCTGGACATCATCTGCACAGATATAACCAGAGGCCGAGTGTTCAGCAAAACGAAGAGAAATATGAACTGTAAGCATAACAATTTTGAAAGAAAGTGGACCTATAGCAGCACCAGGGGCGGATCCAGGGGGGCCAATCCGGCCATGGCCCCCCATTTAAAAATTGCATGGAACGTGGCCCCCCCATTTGGTTTGAAACACATGTAGTGGGAGAGAAAAACAGGACATCTGGCCCCCCCCCCTATTAGAAAATCGTACGGGACGTGGCCCCCCCGTTCGGAAATGGCATCTTCTTTTCCTGAAAAAATTAATGGATGACTAAAAAAAAAAAAAAAAGTCATCAACTTTTTTGGCGGATAAGCTGGTATCTTTTCCCGGAAAATTGGTCGATGACTAAAAAAAAAAAGGTCATCAACTTTTTTGGCGGATAAGCTGGTATCTTTTTCCCGGAAAATTGATCGATGACTAAAAAAAAAAAAAAGGTCATCAGTTTTTTCGGCGGATGAAAATTGGTCGATTGACAAAAAATTTTTCTCCTGTCTCACAAGACCAAAAATTTTGGCCCCCCCTCGAAAATTCCTGTATCCGCCCTTGAGCAGCACAGATCCTTGAGGAACTCCAAATTTAACAGGAACCCATGAGATGCGAGAGTCACCTAGAATAACCAGTCTTGGGTAGGCCTATACGTTCTGTAGGATAAAGGCGCTTAGGCGAAACAAAAGAAGAGGAAGGCTATTGTAAGACCAAAAGATATTTCAAGGCGATGCAATAGAATAATTATCATGGTCGACCATTATATCGAATGCAGAAAATGTATCAAAAAGTGCTATTAGGCTAGAGTAACATGGAATTTATCCATCGCAGAAGTTTGTAGGCCTATTTATACACTGTAAGCGATCTGAGGATAAAATTGTGTCCTAAGTAGGCCTAATATTCAGCGTGAGTGGATTGCATAAGTCAGTAAAGTAATTCTGCGCTAGAGGCCTAACCATGAAATGTCTTCTGTAGAGGGACAGTAATTTTGAAGTGGACAAGACATGAAAATATATAGACGTCTTGATGTTGGAAGACAATGTCTGCGGCTTGAGACCTTGGAGGTAGTATAGCCAAAGAATAATCGGCAAGCTGTAGAGCTGCTAGATAGGCGCGCCTATATCGCGAAATGGTTGTAAGGACACTGAGAAGGCGATAAAGCGACGAGGAAGATAAATGAATTATGAATTGCAATAGTCATAGGCGGAGACCTGGGCCGAGAATTGGGGGGGGGGACGGAAAGACGCGAGATTTTCAGAAAAATTTCTGACGACCGGCGAAATCTCGAAAAAAAGTTATTTTCGCCGCAATTTTTTTTTTAGTCATCCGGTCAAAATCTCGACGAAATATTCTATTTTCGCTGCCCAAAAAAGTCTTGACGCTCAAACATTGGGGGGGACAAATGCATGGGCCGTCCCCCCAACACTTTCATTGGGGGGGACCGTCCCCCCTGTCCCCCCCTAGGTCTCCGCCCATGGCAATAGTCCAGACATTTTCATTCATTCATACATTCATAGGACTTATTAGGTATGATAAGACAGGCAAATAGGCAGAAGCATGGACTGCATGTTGAGTTAAACACCGACGAAATGGTCAATAAAGGTCAAAGTAGATTAAAGCAACCATGATCTGTAATGTTGGTAACATGAACATGATAATTCCAATGCCAATCCAGTAGCGGCGCTAGGGTGGGGGATATGGGGGCCTAAGCCCCCCTAAAAAAGGCCATCCATTTTCTTCCCATGTAAAAATGAAATATTTTGGCGATTTACCCCCTTTAGCCCCCCCCCCCAATGAAGCGAAAAGGTACGCACGACATTTGTCAGACAGTTTTGCGGATACGAAAAAAGGACCGTTTTAGAAGATTTCGACCGAATGACTAAAAAAAGGTCGTCAGAAATTTGTGTGACTGAAAACGGGAAATTTTCGTCCGTGAATTCAGCCCCCAAAACTGAAATCCTGGCGCCGCCACTGTGCCAATCTTGTGTCAAAAGTTACATTGAGGTGAAAAACTTGCAATACCTGCTCATAGTGCAGGAAAATAAAAAAGGCGAATTAGATGATCTAATTCGCCTATTTTTTTTAGATCATTAGCAAATGTGTGCTCTAGCATGATATACGACATTGGATAGCCTACAGGCTTAAAAGTAAATGAAATTTTTTTAAATGTCGACGTCAAGAAAATATATAGAGCCCACACATATAGACTAATGGACTTCCCCCATCAGTTCGCTCTGCCATCCTCTCTGGTAGTGTATCCTCGTCTTTCTCTCGTCTAAAAACTTGCCTTTTTTCTCGGAGTCAAACGCACTGGGAGCGCTTCTGAAAGGTTCTTGCTGCGAGAGACGCTTTATAAATAGTCAGATAAGGCAAGATAAGATAGACGAGCCAGAAATTTTTGGGGAATGGCCAAAAAAGTGGCGTATGTCTACAAACAAAAAGTCATAAGAAAATGTACCGACTTAAAATAAGTTTTAAATGCCCATCGTGCGTGGTAAAACTAGGTATATCCTAAATTGTCACTTCTGCTACCAAGGATTGGCCATTGGTTAGGCTATCTGACAGGCTATTTTGACTAGAGTTGCTTCTGTTGTTTTTTAACAGCAGTCACTATCGCTTCTGTTGCGTAGTAGGCTATCTATTGGTGTTGCATTGAATGCTTTAAATGCTGTGGTTTCTCTCGTGATTGCATCCGTTGCATCTTGCAGTAGGCCTATAGCATATAATTATGTTGATTCTAAGCTTTTAAGGCTGGTTCATCAGTTTTACATATAATATTTTCGAGTATTCAAGAAATCTACCAAGCAGGATGGCAGTGGCTAGCCTAGGCATCTCGGGGCGAGCGCAATTCTCCCAAGAAAAAATTAAGAACGAGGGGATAAAATGAGATGATGCAGGCTACTCAGAAATTCTCATATAATATTACAAGAAACCTAAATCTGTGAGCCTACTACTGTTTACCGGGAATTGAACTCAAAGGCTAAAAAGGTTATCAGAGAAAAAAAGAACACTGTCACGCCCCTCACTAACCGCCCGCCAAAGAGAAAGAAAAAGAATTGTGCATTTCTAAAATTCCTTCAAAAACTATGTTGCATAGCCTATGCATCTGCTTTTAGACACTGCTTCCTTCTATTGCTGCTGCAGTTGATGTTTATTTCTTGCTTCTGCTATTACTTCTGTTGTTGTTTTAGCCGTTGCTGCTTCTCCTGCCGTTACTCCATCTTCAGAGTTGTGTTGTCGCAATGTTGCTGCTGCTGCTTCAACGGCAGATGCGCTGTTCCAAAAAACTACCACTGCTATCGATGACTACAATCAGTTTTATCGATCAGGCGCGCAGAGAATCTGCGTCACTGCGTCCGATCAATAGCGGAGGCTGGAAATAGACTATATTTGGAGACGACTGCAGCGCCGCCAAACGATGCGCCCCCTTGCGCTGGCTGATGGCACGCAACGACGACCAGAGTCCATCCTCCTCCGCCGCACTGGACTGCTGCTGCTGCTGCTGCGATGGACGACGGTATGGGAGAAAGACGGGAAGAAAGACGTGAAGGGAAGAGGCAGGGATGGCAGAGAGAGGGTATGAGGTTTGAAGCGTAAACACGGTGGCAGGCAGGAAGGAAGGAAGGAGAGGCAAGGGATGCAAAACGGAAGGCTGATGGAATAGGGGTAGAAAGGAGAGGCGGAGAAAGGAAGGTAGGCCTAAGCAAACAAAACAGAGACATGGAGAGCGGCAACGATCGGGGAAGGAGGAGGGGTACGAGGAGGAGGAGGAGAAGGAGGAGGACGAGAAGGAGGAGGAGAAGGAGGAGAAGAAGGAGGAGAAGGAGGAGGAGAAGGATAAGGAGGAGCAGAAGGAGGAGAAGGAGGAGGAGGAGAAGGAGGAGAAGAAGTAGAAGAAGGAGCAGAAAGAGGAAGAGGAGGAAGAGGAGGAGAAGGAGCAGAAGGAGGAGAAGGATGGGAGGAGAAGGAGCAGGAGGATGAGGAGGAGGTGAAGGAGGTGGAAGATGAGGAGGAGGGAGGAGGAAGTAAGATGGGAGAGCGATCGGGGTTGTTAGAGATTAATTGGGGTACGGCAGCTGGGCTTGAGATGGGGAGGAAGCAAGACCCGAACTGCTTTCGATCGGGCGAAGGGCGTCTCGACCTGATTCCATAACCGGAGAAGGAAATCGATGTTCTTTGTCGGAGAAAATGGAGTCGGCTGAATGCGTTCGCTCATTAAGGATAGATTGTCACGGTGAACCGGAACGTAGCAGCAGCAGCAGCAGCAGCAGCAGCAGCAGCAGCATCAGCAGCAGCAGCAGTTCATAATTGTCTCATTTAGCCCAGCGCACTTAATGACCTCTTCGGCTTTCGCTCTTCTGTCCTGTGACGACATCTTATTTTGATCTCGAATTCTTTGGATATATATATAATTATATATTATTGAGGCAGACAAGACAACCACCTCCCAAGCACCGCACACTCGCCTAAGAACCAAAGAAGTTAAGCAATCCTGTGAATAGCGTGCGACCAACATCTAATGAATATTTATGAATCTAATGAATATTTATGAATCTAATGAATATTTATGAATCTAATGAATATTCATTGTCTTCTCAACTTCTTGAAATTCACTCATGTTAGACTATTCCATTTTGTGTCATTTTATCATATTTTCATCTAGTATAATTATGTAGATCACGAAAAGGCCTTCGATAGACAAGATTGTTGCACGCTCAGGACAATGATTAAGAAAGTCCAGTATGAGAATTGCCGAAAAATAACTGGGGGGGGGGTCAGCCATTGATTTATGTAGACTTTGGATGGGTACATGGCGTCATAAGAAAGACTGGGGGTTGGACCCCATAAACCCCCGGCAATTCTCACCCTGGGAAAGTGAGAGAATAATTTAACATTGGCTTGGTAAATATGAGTTAAGACTCACGAATCGAATGGTCAACAGACAAGAAAATAGGCTACGCGGGTTGAATATTATTCAAGACCTGGGGGGATAATATGCAGATTAGTGAGACAAGTCGGTCCCTTATCATCTTCATGATCATCGTTCAATGACTATACGTTGACCACAGACGTAAATTTGGAGACAGACGTTGTCAAACGATCAGGCATGACCAGATAAACAAATATGAATTAGTATTAACGTAGACCACTGTTGCAATGCAAACGACGGTGCTTGTTCTGGACTGAAAATCAGATAAATATTCCACGAAGACCCAACACAGAGAAAACAAAAACAATGTGAACGAACTGAATCCAGTATTACAAAACTTAGACAACAACTTAATTCACCTGTGCCTAATACTAGGCCTATTAGGCTAATAGAATAGGCCCTAATTGTAGGCCTAATACTAAACTCATAATTTCTTAGCCGACATTTGAAGGCTCATGAGTCCTACATGGAGCCATAGCAATTGCTGGGCGATAACTTCAAATGCCATATACTGAGGTCAAACACAAGAAGAGCAGTCGTTTTACTGAATAGTTCCTCGGAAGCTAAACAAGAGAATCGCGAAAATTCGGGTATGGAGAGTATGCAGGACTATCAAGGTATCATCAATAAAATAAATCACTGGAAAAGCATAGGCTGACAATTTTAAGGTAGGCCTATTCGAAATGCACAAACCTAAAATTAAATATACGGATCGAGAAGTCTAGAAAGACAAATGAGAAAGCGCTGTTTAATGTTTATAGCATTTGGAAGACTATAGAGATCGGTCAGTGAATAATTTAGGCATCATTATCTGGCGTGATGCGAAGCAACCTAATTAAAACGAAATGTAGCCTACAATTACTCAGAAGAACTCTAACCAGGCCTAACTAATAACAAGCCAACCTATGCTAACGATGCGTAACTATAGGCCTACTAACCAGGCCTAACTATAGCCTATAGGTCTATATTAATATATATATATATATATATATATAAACTTTAATTGTAATTGTAATTGTAATCGTACATTTATATAGCGCCACTACAAGAGAACTCCTCAGAGGCGCTCCCGACCTGACACCTAACCACAATCAAAGAGAATGGTTTTCAAACGCTTGCGGAAAAGGGGCAAAGAAATACAAAGAAGTTCATTGCGAAGACTAATAGGTAACTTATTCCAGAAAGACGGACCAACCATAGCAAAGCTTCTATGTAGCACTGTGGAAGATCGAGCCCTAGGGACAACCAGGTCACCATGCGTAGCAGAGCGAAGGAATCTACGACCTGGGATGGACAGCACAGGTACACAGAGTTCCATAAGATAGATCGGAGCTTGGCCTGCTAGGCAATTGCGCATGAACATTAAAATCTTAAACTCAATACGTTTTTGCATTGGCAACCAGTGCAGTTCTTCCCGTATAAAACTTGATATATGCCCAAACTTTGGTATGCCGCCTATCAGGCGGGCCGCAGCATTAAGGACAGATTGCAACTTATTAATGCGTGAAAGTGTTAAGCCCGCATAGATGGCACTACCAGAGTCAACTCTCGTGCATATAAATGCATGCATCAGAGTAGTGGCAGCTTTGGTTGTAAGTGAGCGACGTACCGAGCGAATTTAAGTAGCTATGCTGACAGGTATTGCCTAGACTGCAGAGCTGCATTGCACTTCAGGTGGCAGTGTGTGTGCATGTGCGTGTGTGTGTGCGTGCGTGTGTGTGCGCGTGTGTGTGTGTGCGTGTGTCTGTGTTTGTGTTTTGCACGTGATAAACCCGTTTATGTTAACAGGCCAAGAAGCTTTCTATTAAGCTGAATGGGAATAGTAGGGCTACGAGCGATCGCCGCTGCAAGCGAGGTCCATTATTAGAACGGCCATATATATATTATTTGAGCTACATAAAGGCAGACGACGTTGAATTGAGTCGATGAATTATTAAGCCAATGTATATATATATATATATATATATATATATATATATATATATCCTACGAGGCTAATGAAACGCTTCAAAGCGCTCTGCTGATTAAGACATGCAGTGCTGTATGTCGATCGCATACACGTCGTTGACTCGAGACATCTGAAGGCCACTTGAAAGCCAAGCGCAGGGCACCAACTTATTCACGAGGGCTGAGTCGTGTTAGAGAGATGTTAAGACGAGTCCGGTTGCCAGAGATCAGAGAGATGAGGCAGGACAGCTATATAGCCTACGAAGCTAAGGCAGACCGACAATGAGAAAGACTGTCTGTCTGTCTGTCTGTCTGTCTGTCTGTCTGTCTGTCTGTCGCTTTAACAGTCTTATACTGGACCTGACTGGTTATAGCCCTGCAGAGGCAGAGAGGCACAATAGTTGTCTACAATTAGATCCTTAGCTGTTAACCTTACCACCGGTAGACCCAGCAAAATGCAAGTCGGATTTTTGCCCAACAATTTGGGGTCAGATTTTTGGCCCAATAATTTGGGGTCGGACTGAAACTGACAATAACAATATGGGCCTGCGAGCAGAGATGGACAAATTACAAATTAACATGTAATTGAGCTATGCACTGTCAGAGAAGAACATAGATCTAATCATTATCATGGAAAGTGGTATCTCGACAGGAGCACTGAGTTTCCCAGATGTGATTTCCATGGAAATTTGAAAAGTCAGAATTAATAGAACAGATGATAATGGAGATTACATGCACCACAATGATGAACACGATGATGACGACACAATGTCATGTGTCAACAGTGTCATGATGACGACACAATGTCATGTGTCAACAGTGTCATGATGATGACACAATGTCATGTGTCAACAGTGTCATGATGACGACACAATGTCATGTGTCAACAGTGTCATGATGATGACACATTATGTCATGATATCATATTATAACTCGAGTGAAGACAAAGACGTTAGCACGTGCTGTTTGTATGTGGTCTTGTCATATCGCCACTTCAAGCTCCCTACTCAGAGGCGCTGCGGACTGCAGCGCGGACACTGCATCGGAGTTTCACGCCAAAGCGCTGAGCAATTGTGTGTGAAGGACTTGCCCAAGGTCCTTACGCGGCAACCTAAGGCGAACATACCCTCTACACCACCGCGCCCCATGCTCGGTGTTGGGTCACCTTGGTGGTAGTGTAAGTTGAAGTGGTGGGTGGGTGGGTGCTGATCATAGTACTATATACATAGAAGATAACAGACAGCAACAGCAACAACAACAACAACAACAGCAACAACA
>OX457043.1:25585430-25607930 GCA_949752735.1 Lumbricus terrestris | reverse complement strand
AAAATGTTCCCCATGGCTTCAATGGCGGCCAGTTTCCAAAATGGCGACCAAAATACGTATTTTTCAATTTCTCAGCTTTTAGTGCACTTAGAATCGTCATCTTGGTGTCTAAACATACATAGTTAGGATCACGGATTACAACAGAGCCATTGAAAATGTTCCCCATGGCTTCAATGGCGGCCAGATTCCAAAATGGCGACCAAAATAAAAAAATAAGGATTTTTCAATTTCTCAGCTTCCAGTACACTTAGAATCGTCATCTTGGTGTCTAAACATACATAGTTAGGGGCTTGGATTACAACAAAGCCATTGAGAATGTTCGCCATGGCTTCAATGGCGGCCAGTTTCCAAAATGGCGACCAAAATACGAAGTTTTCAATTTCTCAGCCTCCAGTACACTTAGAGTCGTCATCTTGGTGTCTAATCATACATAGTTAGAGGCTTGGATTACAACAAAGCCATTGAGAATGTTCGCCATGGCTTCAATGGCGGTCATTTTCCAAAATGGCGACCAAAATACGGATTTTTCTATTTCTCGGCTTCCAGTACACTTAGAATCGTCATCTTGGTGTCTAATCATACATAGCTAGGTAGAGGATTCCAACAGAACTATTGAAAATGTTCCCCATGGCTTCAATGGCGGCCAGTTTCCAAAATGGCGACCAAAATTCGTATTTTTCAATTTCTCAGCTTTCAGTGCACTTAGAATCGTCATCTTGGTGTCTAAACATACATAGTTAGGATCACGAATTACAACAGAGCCATTGAAAATGTTCCCCATGGCTTCAATGGCGGCCAGTTTCCAAAATGGCGACCAAAATACGGATTTTTCAATTTCTCAGCTTCCAGTACACTTAGAATCGTCATCTTGGTGTCTAAACATACATAGTTAGGGGCTTGGATTACAACAGAGCCATTGAAAATGTTCCCCATGGCTTCAATACCGGCCATTTTCCAAAATGGCGACCGAAATACGAAGTTTTCAATTTCTCAGCCTCCAGTGCACATAGATTCGTCATCTTGGTGTCTAAACATACATAGTTAGGGGAGAGGATTCCAACAGAACCATTGAAAATGTTCCCCATGGCTTCAATGGCGGCCAGTTTCCAAAATGGCGATCAAAATACGGATTTTTCAATTTCTCGGCTTCCAGTACACTTAGAATCGTCATCTTGGTGTCTAATCATACATAGTTAGGGAGAGGATTCCAACAGAACCATTGAAAATGTTCCCCATGGCTTCAATGGCGGCCAGTTTTCAAAATGGCGATCAAAATACGGATTTTTCAATTTCTCGGCTTCCAGTACACTTAGAATCGTCATCTTGGTGTCTAATCATACATAGTTAGGGGAGAGGATTCCAACAGAACTATTGAAAATGTTCCCCATGGCTTCAATGGCGGCCAGTTTCCAAAATGGCGACCAAAATACGTATTTTTCAATTTCTCAGCTTTTAGTGCACTTAGAATCGTCATCTTGGTGTCTAAACATACATAGTTAGGATCACGGATTACAACAGAGCCATTGAAAATGTTCCCCATGGCTTCAATACCGGCCATTTTCCAAAATGGCGACCGAAATACGAAGTTTTCAATTTCTCAGCCTCCAGTGCACATAGATTCGTCATCTTGGTGTCTAAACATACATAGTTAGGGGAGAGGATTCCAACAGAACCATTGAAAATGTTCCCCATGGCTTCAATGGCGGCCAGTTTCCAAAATGGCGATCAAAATACGGATTTTTCAATTTCTCAGCTTCCAGTACACTTCGAATCGTCATCTTGGTGTCTAAACATACATACTTAGGGGCGAGGATTCCAACATAACTATTGAAAATTGGGCAGCCACATGTTTTGCGCCTCGGATCAGTGTGCACTCGAGAGGCGTTACATAAATTTTTAGAGCACAATGCAATACAATAAAATACAATGTAGGTCGTATACATTGTAAGCCCACGTAATAATGATGTTATTTACTAAGTGTTCAAAGACCAAATTTGACTGTCTGAATTTTGAAAGATAACATTGGAGAGAAGCCATTTAGTTGTGCAAAATAGTATTTGACAAATTATACTATTTGTATTAACATTATTTTTTAAAATTATGATATGATTGTGCAGTATTATTTATTAAAATAGTAAAGACATAATTATAATCATGTAATAGGAAATTTTTAATGCGGTATATTACACTGGTCAACAAATTTTAACTTTTTTTTGTATCCAAAAAACCTTTGACTGTTTTCTATAGAACTTGACGTGCTGAACATGGTGGTGTTCTCAGAATTTTTTTTATCACGTAAGGTTTTTGAGAAAACGGGCATGCAAGATTTTAACTAAAATGCTTGTTTATCGCATATATTTTCAATATACTATAATTTAATTTCATTGGAAAAATCTTTGTAACAATTCTTCCTCATAATATTGGGTGCTGATGATGACTTTAGCACTTAAAAATATTGAGAAACATGAAATTAAAAGTTTTTCATAGTTATTCCCAGGGCCGTCTTATGGTCATCGTAGGCCCTAGGCACTTTTGCATATTAATCTATTCGTAGGCCCCTAGGGCAGGGGTTCTCAAACTTTATTTTTATTGTACCCCCCAAGTAAAAAAAAATCGAATGATGGCGTACCCCCAGCAAACTCAGATCAGAAACAAAAATTATTCTATTGCGTTGTTTCCTGGCACTGGCTGGCAGTGACAACTGAAAGTCAATTTAATCATTGGGTGACATAGTTTATTAGAGTCTAGGCCTAGGCCCATATATAGGGAGCAAAATCTAATTTTGAATCGTATAATTTTATCAACAAATTTAAAAAGATAAAGTTGTTCTATAACCCCCTGTAAGAAAGAGGACAGAGCCAAGTATAGTGCTGTGGGCTTGTTCAGACTTGCACAGATTTACAATAATTATCTGGTGTAATATTTGTCAATTTCAAACGCAAATTTACCCCATGTTTGTTTTTGATAGCAAGAATAGTTAACAGTTTCACCCAGACATGACGTGCTGAAAGGAATCACATAATTTAAAGCTCGACCAGAAATTAATTATTTGGCCGATTCAGCTGTCAGCCATTTGAGCTCTAGCCTATATACATGTAGTCTGAGATATTATGGCTTTGGTACTTTCAACCATTTATAGCCTATATTAGTTTTTTTCAAAATTATAGTAATACTTGGTAGGCCTAAACATAAATATGTTGTATGCACTACCGTATATAGTAATCTATGTGAGTCTAATTGCATGCTGCGAAAGAAAGAACTGACGATGCTGTATTGATGTTAGGCCTATATGTTGCAAAGTTAAAAATCACTGATGGTGAAAGAAAGATGGACACAAAGTCAATAAACTCAAAGAAAATTTATATTTCTGAAATTTTTCGCGTACCCCTTACCGGCGTCTGGCGTACCCCTGGGGGTACGCGTACCACAGTTTGAGAACCCCTGCCCTAGGGTCTATCCAACTCAACTCTCTATTAATTCAAATTGTGACACATTTACATTATTTCTTAAAATTATGCTGAACCATGTTTTGTGAACGCATTCAGTTTTTATTTTAAATCTCAATCTACTTTTTGTAATATTTATTTTCAATATCCGCTAAATGTAATATTTCCGATTTTCGACTTTCTGTTAGCGGCGTTTCGGTCTAAGTTCTAATGAAAAATCGCCATCGCTTTTTAAATTTTAATTTGTTAAATTATTAATACAAAATAATTTCTAAAAAAACATGTCTGATGGTGATAAGAGGAAAGACGAGTCTGGATTGGAGAAACCAATAAATCTGTAGCTGAAATGATTAGATCACAAATGGCTGACAAGCTGGTCTCCAGTTTCCAAATGTCAATATTTCTTTTCGAATTTATCTTTATATTTTTGGAACAAGTTGTGAAGGTGAACGTTCTTTTTCGAAGCTGAAAATTATCAAAAATTACCTTCGGTCAATGATGGGACAGGCACGATTATCCTCCCATGCATTACTTTCAATTGAAAACGACTTAATGCGAGAAATGACATTTGAACACATTAACCTATTTACCCCTTGCGTAATGACGTAACGGCTCATTTGCATAATGGCCTGCGCCATATTGGTTCGCAGGTAATGCTTGTTGACATTGGATACGTATGCGAATGGCGCTTATTATAAAAATGATTTTCTGTGTTTTTACTGTTTTATCTGCGGCAAACTTACTGACAGGGATAAAGGTTCAATTAGAGAAGTCCAAAGTACACGAGCTTGAATGTCGAGGTTAGCGTGCGAAGAGCACCGGCGGCTAAAAACTACAGCCAGAGACATGCAATCTATCGCAAGCAAAACTGAGTCACTGTCACAATGAGCTGGTTTGCGATGCTCTGTCACAGACCACCTTATTGGCTCGCATAAAGACATGGTTTCAATGCAGACACCCCAATCCTCAGGGAGTTATTTAACTCATTTAGGTCTATTCGACAAATTATTATCCGAACATACTACAGTTCAGCGATAGCAACTGATCGCGGATTCACCATTCCCGAGAATGTCATTTAAAGCCTCTTGTCATAGCACTTATGCAAGAAGAGCTTTGGAATTTGATCAAAGTTGAGTTTAAAACGTTCACACATGGCCTACACGTTGAGAGAACGCATCAGTGCATCAAAGTACACTATTATTGGAAACCCCTATCCCTTTATTTTTTTTTTCAAAAGCATCTTGGGATATTGGACACATGTACAGTATCATAGTATGGTTCGGGTATCAATCAATCAATCAATCAATCAATCAATCAATCGTAATTTATATAGCGCCCCTTCAAGGTACCTACTCAGAGGCGCTACTGCTATTTAAAAGCAATCTTAGCAATTTTATTGTTCCATTTTCGGAATTTAGTGCATAGTAGTCAATTTCAAACACAAAGTCAAACACGGACGATGGGTTTTCAGAAGGGGGCCATTGGAGAGTAATCACAGAACTCAGGTTCACACTAGTCTTAAATGCGGCCCTGCTCACCTTCCTCATGCTCCCCTATCACATCTCAGGCTTTCCATGCGAAATTAAAGGCACTTCTTCAAGAACACTTAGGCCTACCCCGTCTTATCTGATCTTTCCAATTCACAACCCACATCACACGCGTTGGCAGCAGCTGCTCTGCTCCCTATGATCCTCTGACAACTGGACTCGGACCTCTTTTGGACTACTCTTATCTGACAACCCTCTGACTCAACTCAGCGCTCGTGAGGAAGCCGGTGCCCCGCGCTTGACTCTCAAGTGGTGCCTTAGAAATTTGGAGTCTACAATAACTTTGGAAGCAGCCCAATGACTACAGTCCGTGAAACATCATAAAGCATAGGCCACGTATGCCTACTTGTTAATTATAGCAGATATTGGCTTCGTCCGAAATTCGCATCAGGGATTCGGGCCGCTACAGGCTGGATGGTCTTTAGACTGCTATAATCTGTTAAGTTATAGGCCTATAGATTCACCAATAGCAATAGGCCTATAACGATAACTTTATTCCATCAACTAACAATTCACCGTGTAACGGCGTGTAGCCTACTTGGACAACAGCTCACAGCTGTACACCAATATGGCCGACCATAGAGTCGCACACTAAGCCACGCCCTTTTGCATGGACAGAATAAGCGATTTCGCAAATGCAAAGAGCCGCAAAGTTTACATAATTATAGCTTAGCCAATGTTACTGTTTCATTAGATAACTCTAGCCTTAAAAAAGCTAGCTCGTTAAAATGAAATTTGCAAGTTTTCGTTTTCTGTTTGTTTTTTCCGGTCATTGACCAATCACTGCATTTATTTTTTAATATATCTTTTTAGGATTTCGTAGGCCCCTGGTAAGTTCGTAGGCCCTAGGCACAGTGCCTACTGTGCCTACTGGATAAGACGGCCCTGGTTATTCCCTGTTCAGTTGCACATGTACAATGTATACAAGATGCTGCTAAAGTTCCATAGATCTTAAATGCTTTGATGCTGATTTTCGTTTGTATTCTTTGTCTGCATATCTCGCTGCAGTGTCAAACAATTGTCAGACAACACTGCTGGATTCCAGTTTCCCTTATACCGTTTTTCCACTGTGGCAATTTCCTAGTGTTCATCGCTAGATTTGTGAGGAACTTGGAAAGAAGTTCAAGTGGAAATGCGAGAGGTGAATCTTAATTGACATGTTGCATTTCATGCCAGTATGCTGTAAGATTTTGTTACCAAGTTTATTGTAATTTGGAGTTCTATAGTTACCAAGAAAATTCTCCACAACATCCTTCAGTGCTTCCAGATGATTGTCTCTGCTCCCTTCCACAGATGTTCAAACTGCTTGTCATTGATGATGTGTCTGATCTGTGGACCCACAAAAATGCCTTCCTTGATCTTGGCATCACTCATTTTTATGAATTTCTGTTGAAGATAAAGAAAATCTTCAGCATCCTTGTGCAGAAAGTCTTCAGCATCCTTGTGCATGGCTTTTTAAAAAATGTATCAGTCCCAGCTTTAAGTGAAGAGAAGGCAGAAATATTTGTTGGACCGATTTCTGTCCAATACTTGGTGACAGCAAATTCTAGTCTTGAATCCAGTTGTTCTGCTTTTGCTTTTGACAAACCTAAGTCTCTAAAGGGTCGTTCAATTCCGACTATGTGAATGAGATGATGCGCGCCAGACATAATAGGCCTACTTACTTCAAAATCCGGATCACTGTCAGCAGCTATATACTCGTTCCTGGCTAGATCACTGCAGCAGCATCTTCATCTTTGTCGTCTAAACTCCATTTCTCTGGTGGCTTTGCTATTTGAAGACTTTCATTGTACAACGCTGGTATCATTGTCGAAAGAAGATCTGGGCATTCAGTTTATTTTCCTATTCTTGCCCAAGAAACCAGAAACATAAGTGAGACAAACTGAGCAGCCCGTCACAGTCATTATCTTCTGCTCTCGCCAGACCATTGGGACGGCAAACAGCATTGCTTTCGCAGGACCCCCCGGAGTCAAAATCTAAGATCTGCAGCACATCTTTCACAAATTGGAGGCACCCATTCCTTGGCTTTCTCTCCAGTCTTGCAACCAAAGTACAGCTCAAAGCTTTATTGGCAAGTGCAGTCATTGTGTGTTTCTGAGACTTACTCATATAGCATAGCCTACTCTCCACAACTGTAGCAAAATGCACATGTATCACATTTCATGCAATGCTGGAGAAATATTTCTGCTGCCAACAACCGTCATTTAATTTATTATGGTTTAACCCTCGGGCTACCAAGGGGGGTGGTTGCCACCCCCCCTAGGTTTTTCGCAAATTTTTCTCGTTCCGTCTGGAATAAAATTTTGAAAAAATTGGTAGCTGTAGAGGGTTCATTGGGACACATTTTGAGCTAAAACTTTTGATGATGCCCCCTACCGTTCAAAAGTTACACCCGATATACCCAAGGTACCAGGGGGGTGGATACCACCACCCCCTAGAATATCGTCTGTAACTTTTCTGCCCCTTAATATTAAGAGACACAAATTATACCATTCTATAGAGGGAATGTGGGGCTACATTTCCATGCTCATTGAGTTGTCTTTTGACAACCGGAAGTGCTCAAAATAAATTAAAATATATATAAAGGTGTTTTATTTTCATAAAATTGTCATGTTTTTTCTATTATAACTTATCCATAATTTATTTTTTAATAGAAATAAAATATGCCATTCTGTAGAGGGCATTGAGGGCTATTTTTTAATACTAAATAATTTAAAATTTGATGACCGGAAGTGCTAAAAATAAATTAAAATGTATAAAAATGTTGGGTTTTTTGCAACGCGAACCGATATGTATGCGTAAACGTTTTTCAGCAGCTATAACATGTTTTTTTGTTTTGATTTAACATAAAACAGACTTTTTACTAGTTTTTATAGTTGAATATTGGACTTTATTATTTGTAAACTACTTTTTATATATAAATCATGTATAAAACACACAGAATCTAATATATTCCCTATGCGTAAGTATACATTTTGTGGAATCGACGGGTACCCATGGTAAAAAATTCATAATTTCGAGGTGCCTTCATATTTTCTAAACCTAAATATACCATTTTGTGCAGAAATGAATGCTGAATCAAATGGTGTATTACAAGTTATGATATCTCAAACCAAACCCAAAATCCAGGGGGTGGTAACCACCCCCCCTTGGTAGTCAGTGTTACAAAAAAAGCTTGGTAGCCTGAGGGTTAAAGCTTATCTGAAAATAAGCTGGCTAACTTGTTATGCATCTTGAATACATGTATACAAAACTAAACTTTGGAAATAAGACATCAAACTACAAACAAACTGATGCCAACTTCCTCGGTGGTATATGCATGTAGACCTATGCAGAGAAGCGGCTCTAATAGTGCTTAGAACTTTTGCAGGAAGATTCTAACCAGCATTAATGCATATGCAAATCCAAGTTTATATTTTATTATGCAAGACAAACATATATGTAAACTGCCCTAAGTGCATGCCTGGACATACCTCAGTTACACGCAGCTTATTATAACGATATATCTGAAAAATGGAAATAAATATAAAAATTGAAGATTTCTCAAAAACGTTACGTGCTGGGACAATTTCAAGGTCATTTTCGTGATCAGCAGCAGAAACTGCATAAGAAACACCTGAAATTGTTCAGGAAACAAAATCACTGTTGACCAGTGTTATAGCTGTTAGGCCTATATGCTGACGACACCCAACTAATCATCTCTTTCTCTCCAAGCAGCTTCTCTGACTCCATAAATAATCTTCTCTCTGTGGTCACCCAAATCACCTCTTGGATGACCTCAAATCTCCTCTGCCTTAACCCCTCCAAGACAGAATTTATACTAATTGGCCTCAGAGAGCAACTCAAGAAAATTCCTGATCCCTCTAAATTTCCTTCAACAATGACTCTTCTTCCAACCACACTTTCTCCGCAAATTCTCCTGTCCGAAACCTAGGTGTAATCTTTGACCAGCATCTTAGCTTCTCCGACCACATAACCCAACTTTCCCGCACTTGTTTCATGCACATACGAGATCTCCGCAGAATCCGACCTATGCTTGACTTTAAAACTGCATCCACAATAGCCACATCCATAGTTCATGCGAAACTTGATTACTGCAACTCTCTCTTCCTAAACATTGATATAACCCAAATTAACCGCCTCCAAGCTATCCAGAATGCCCTCGCCCGTGCAGTGACGAAAACCCCCAAACGTCACCACATCACTCCTGTCCTGAAATCACTTCACTGGCTCAAAATACCTGAACGCATCGAATACAAAGTCCTCTCACTCACTTACAATACACTTCAATCATCCCAGCCGTTCTACCTTCGTCAGTTGTTCACCATCCAGCCACCTCGTTCAACACGCTCCTCGTCCTCCATTACACTGCTTCGCCCTCCCATCACTTCATCACTGAAATTCGCAAACCGCTCCATAGCCATTGCCGTTCCACCTCTCTGGAACAAACTTCCGCCAGCACTTCGGCAAACTTCCGACCCATCATACGAACTCACCAAAACTCCACCTCTCGCTATCTCCCCACAGGCCTTTCACTCAAAACTGAAAACATTGCTCTTTCAAAAATCCTATCCTGATTCTTCCTCTTCTCCTGACATCCCCCGCCACTTCAACTCTAAACATCACCCACCTTAGCCGTCCATCTATCTGCCTGCCTGACTCTCCGGACTTGACCTGCTGCCTATCGATTTTGTTTTGATTGAGCGCCTGTGAATAAGCTGGTTCCCGCGACTTGGCTTTTGTGGGCGCTGTAGAAGTTTCGAGATTACGATTACGATTATAGCAGTTCATGTAGGCCTAATTCAAAAATGCAGATAGAAGCCTAACTAAAAACTCAAAGTGTATAAAGTGTATACATTTTCCTAAAAACTATTAGGCATATATATACCATTTTGTCCAAATTTATATGAAGGGGAAGCATTTTCTGGGGGGGGGATCTTCCTCCTAGTGATGCCTAGATTGAACGCTGCACTCCATGTCCGACCTTCCCCCCCAAACTGACGTGAATTTTGGCTGTCTTCTGATCCCCCTATTTTTCACTGGGCACAAGCTGTGCCCGCCATGTATAGGGATAGAAGCCCCTGGGCTTTTGTCCGGTGGCTTTTGTCCAGGGGGCTAATGTCCTACACCCCTAATAGCAGCCTGCAAAGCACGTCCATGAAACGGAGCTTCTGGAATCGAATATACCTCCGCTGATCTCCATGCCAGTGTGTTATCAAAAGCGCCAGCGCCCCCCCGACCCACCTCCATGATGATGACGTTGATGATGGTAATGATGATGACAATGACATAAATGAAGATGAAGATGGAGCCGATGATGATGGTGATGACGACTTCGACGACGACAATGATGATATAGATGATGAGTGTGACTAAGACGATGATGATGATGACGATGACAATGATAGCGATGATGATGATGATGATGATGATGATGATGATGATGATGATGATGATGATTATGATGACGGTAATGAATGATTATAATTATGATGATGATAATAACGACGATTAGCATGATTATTATGAGGATGAGAAGGAGGAGGAGGAGGTGGAGGAGGTGAGAAATGATGAGGATGAGGATGATCAATATGATGATGACGACGATAACGATGAAGGTCATGGGTGAGAATATGACAACGATGATGATAATAATGATGAGGAGGAGGATAATTTCAGTCATATAAAAGCTTTAATTTAGGACTCCGTTGCCCATCACAGCCTACTTCTGTTAACACCCATACAAGTCATGTGTCTGCAAACTTCATTACCCCAGTCATTTTTAAAACTGGCCATTGGTAGGTGGAGGAGGGGAGGAGGAGTAGGAGGGAAAGAAGGTGTCAAATGATGATGATTTTAACGACAATGATTATAATGACAACAATTGTGATGAAGATATTGATGAATACGATAATGACGACGACGACGATGATTGCTTAAATGATGATATAGTTGGTTGAGTTGCGGCGGTTTTAGTTGTTTTAGTTGTGTTAGTAGTAGTTGGTAGAATGGTGTTGGTGGTTGTTGGTTAAGTTGTGCCAGTGTTTGTTGGCTGAGTGTAGTTAATGGTTGTTGATTTAGTGGTGTTAGTTGGTTGAATGATTGCTGTGGTTGCTGGTTGAGTAGTATTGATGGTATTAGTAGAATGGTGTTAGTGGTAGATGGTTGAGTAGTATCAGTGGTAGTTGTTTGAATGGTGTTAGTGGTTGTTTCAATGGTGTTAGCGGTTCTTGGCAAAAGAAGATCTAGCAGCACAGAACATGGACGTGAGAGATGCGGTGGATAAAATCAGAAATCGGACAAAAAAACGGACAAGTCCCCCCTGATTTAGCCGAGGACATTAACCCCCCGGACAACTTGGGGTACGGACATTTCCTCTGGACATGATGATGATGATCATGATTATGACAAGATGCTGATACTGATGATGATGATGATGATGATGAGAAGGAGGAGGGCGAAGAGGAGCAAGAGGAGGAGGAGGACATGGAGGGGAAGATGAGAGTAGGAGAAGGAGGAGAAGGCAAAAATGAGGCGAAAGATGATGATGATGAGTAGGAGGAGGAGGAAGAGGAGGAGGAGGAGGAATGAGAGGAAGATAAAGAGGCAGAAAATTATGAGGAGGGAAGAGGAGGAGGTGTCAGATGATGATGATGATGATAATGATGATGATGATGATGATTATGATTATGATCATGATTTATGATTATGACGATGATGCTGATGACGATGAGGAGGACGACGGCGAAGGGGATTAAGAGAAGGAGGAGAAAAGAAGGAGGAGGAGGAGATGGAGGAGAGGATGAGAGTAGGAGGATAAGGCAAAAATGAGGCAGAAAATGGTGATAATGAGGGAGGCGGAGGTGTCAGATGATGGTGGTGATGATGATGATGATGATAGTGATGATGATGATGGTGGTGGTGGGGATGGTGGTGGTGGTGACATTGGGTGTTAGTTTAGTGGTGTAGTGGTAGATGTCAATGACATGAACCTCTCCTCCGCCTGCACTCTCCTCTGCTGCTTTCCATTCACGACTGAAAACTGAACTCTTCAAGCTATCCTATCTAGATTCCAATCAGGTTCCATCACCCAACTACCACCATCACCGACAACAGCCGTAGCACCACGCTGTCTCCTCGGCTTGTCCTCCCCGGATTTTGACCTGGCACCGGAACGAAAACGGCAGCTCTGGCTATTGCGGACTTGATTTGATATAGCGCCGGTGATTAAGCTGGTCTCCCTGACGTGGCTTTCGTGGGTGCTGAGAAATTCTCGAAGATTTGCATTACATGTATACTGTATAGGGCCTATTGTCTTTCCCAATGTCTTCTTAACGTGAATTTCAATTTCTTCATTAGAAATGTTGGGATATTTACAGGGCAGCAAGAGGTTGTTTGCCATAATTTTATCTCAATCAAACAGCGGCCAGGCTATTTGTAGCTACCAGATTATTCATTAACAGGATGAAGGGAATTTCAGTCACGTAAAAGTTTTAACTTAGGACTGCTTTGCCTCTCATACTTCTGTTAACCCCATACAAATCATGTGTCTGCAAACCATGTCAACTACCCCACTCCGTGTGCAATGTGCATGTGGCCCGCCACAATTTCCTCCCAACGGCAAAGGACGAATACCGAACTGGGCAGCTCTGTTATCTGAGGTCAGTGAACTATGCCGAAGACGCCGTGTTAACCAGCCAGGCAGATTAGCGCTTTGCTGAAACCATGGTAAGACAGAAAGGATGAGAATGAAGATAGAGACAGACAGACACACAGACACACAGACAGACAGCATAGCATTAAGACAGAGGTAGTTGCTTAGTTGCTACGACCTGTAATCGGATCCGAGAACAGGTGGTGACCACAGCGACTGACCGTTACACCGCTGCGAGCCCAAGCAGTAGCAGGACTGCCCACCAAGCCGCCGCATGCAGTCCGTCTGTAGTCTGTATGATTCAAGGCGGGGAGATAAACAAACCCAAATTCCGTTGCCTGACCAATTATGGAGGCAGAGAGAGGGGAGAGAATGAAAGAGAGAGACATACAGACAAACAAAGCCAGACAGACAGGGGAAGAAGACTGTCAGTCGGACGGACGGATGGACAAGCAAGCAAACAGACAGACAGACAGTCACGGATAGACAGACGGATAGACAGACAGACGGACAGACAGACAGACACACAGATAGACAGACAGAAGACTGACAGACGGACGAACGGACAGGCATTCAAGCAGACAGACAGGCAGGCAGAGATGCAGACAGACGGGTAGACAGACAGACAGATAGACCAACAGAATATGGACAGACAGGCAGGCAGACAGACAGATGGATGGACGGACAGACAGACAAGCAGACAGACAGACGGACAGTCAGACAGGGTCAGATAGACAGACCCTAACCCTTACTCTGACCCTTACCCTAATGTTCATTTCGACAATAGGATATACATGTAGACTTACAAGGAGTTACTTACTTGCAAACAGTGGCGGCGCCAGGATTTAAGTGGGTTTTTTTGGGGGGGGACTGAATCCTCGCGGAGGATATTTTTCATTTTCATTCGCCAAAATTTCTGACGACTTTTTTTTTAGTTATTTGGTCGAAATCTCATGGAAATTTCACATTTTTTAGGACTGGCTTAACATGTAAATATTTCATTTTTTCATGTAAAAACAGGAATTTTAGGGGGACTTAGACCGCTAGCCCCCCCTCTGGCGTCCCAACTGCTCACAGACATTTGCATATTTGTTAGTAGGGCATAAAATCCCCCTCAAGCCGACTCGTATGGACCTTGGGAAAGTCCTTCACTCGTCTCAGCGTGAAACGCCAATTCAGTGCCCGCACTGTAGTTGGGAGCGCTTCTGAGTATGAATCTTGAAGGGACGCTACAACAAGTGCACATACATAACCAATTTACCAATAGAAATAGTGGGGAATTGATTTTAATCATCGATATCGTGTTTACAAATTCAAATATATAAAAAAAAATACAATGGGGTCCAGCTGGACCCCAGGTTAGCTGTAACGCAAGTTTTTACACGTTAGCTGTTGAGGGTTAATTGACAGCGCCTAATTGATTCAGATTCTTCCTTTTTCAGTTTTAATTGAGCTCTATCTATCTATCTATCTATCTATCTATCTATCTATCTATCTATCTATCTATCTATCTATCTATCTATCTATCTATCGATCGATCGATCTATCTATCTATCGATCGATCGATCGATCCATCCATCCATCCATCCATCCATCCATCTTCCTACCTATCTGTCTTGTCTATCTGTCTATTTGTCTGTATGTCTATCTGTCTGTTTGTATGTCTGTGTGCGTGTCTGACTGCCTGCCTGCCTGCCTACCTTCCTATATACCATCCTACCTAACTACATGCCTACCTAACTACCCACTTACATGCATACCTACCTACTTCTTTCTGCCTGTCTGCCTGTCTATACCTACCTACCTAAATACCTACCTACCTACCTACCTACCTACCTACCTACCTACCTGCCTACCTATCTACATACCTACCTACCTATACCTGCAATTTTGAGTGTAGACCCGAACAAACCTCTGACAAAAACCACCCCTGGACAACCCCCGCCCCATTTAGATGGCAATATATTCCCGGACATTAAAACCTCCACTGTGCAAATAGCCTATTTCTGTAGTTAATTAGTCCTAATAAAAAGCGATTGTCCAGTTTTCCGCGCGGTGTCAACTTATTAACTTGTGTACTGGGCAACATCAGTCGAACTTCCATTTAGGCAAAAGTTCTTTCAGGCATTTGATAAAGTACCCCATAAAAGACTAATTAAAAAGTTGCAAGCATGTGGGATTAGTGGGCAGGTACAGAACTCAAGTGGATTCAAAACTGGCTTTCAGATAGAAGACAAAAGGTGGGAATAGGCAATAAACATTCTATAGGTGGGCAGCAGTGCTTTGTGGAGTGCCACAAGGATCAGTGTTGGGACCACTGTTGTTTGTAATAAAACTTCTATTAACTTTGCATATTGATACAATGTTGCACTAATGTCCAATGTAGACTTATATATATATTATACGGTATATTCGCTTAACTTATGCCTATTGTTATATTTTATGCATAATTTTTAGGTAATGATGTAATGGACTGGGGGTCTAATGTCCTACTTCGGGGGCTTTTGTCCGAAGGGGCTAATGTCCGGGAGCTAATGTCCGTTCCCCGGTGACAGTGGCCGTGGTTAAACGAATGGGAATCGTATAGAGCCTATAATAGGCCTACAGTCTATTTGTTTAGTGTCCTACCATAAAGGTTTTGTTAACGTCAGTTAGTCTACGTCTCAGCTTCGTAGACTTATTAGCGTCGTTTCAATTCAAAATTAGATTCAATAGATTAGAGAAATGAGCGAATGGGAATCGTATGCAGTAGGTCAGCCTACTACTTGTTAGTGTCAGTTTTGGCTACAACGAAGGTTTGGAGTCAGTTAGGCATTAAACTTTTATCTAGATTTTACAAACTTTGGACATAATTTTTTTACATTTATGAGAGACTTTACACAATGAGTTGTTCGCATCGTTCTAAAATCAATGCCTTTAAATGTTTTATAATATGCATAATAAACCTTCAATTAACTTTGCATATTCTTACAATGTCGAACTAATGTGCAATGTAGGCTTATTCGCTTAACTTAGGCCTATTGTTACATTTTGTGCATCATTTTTAGGTAATGGCATAATAGACCGGGGGGCTAATGTCCTACCTTGGGGGTGGGGGGCTTTTGTCCGAGGGGGCTAATGTCCGGGGGCTTTTGTCCGGGGGGCTAATGTCCGTTCCCCATCCGTACTCCATCCATCCACCCCCCCGGACATAATCTCCCCGATTTTGCGTAGGACATTATACCCCGGACAAAATTCCCCTCTGTGCAATTAGTCTGCTTCTTCATGTAGTTTATAAAGCTAATTGCTCTGATTTTGATCGCTGTGTCAACTTATCAATGCCGTCACCGATAAGACTTAGGCTACTAGTACTGCCATTCAGATGCAAACTAAAGGCTTGTTAGGGTCATTTAGTTATTCATTTCTAACGCAAGGAGTTGTTATTGTCAGTTAGGTACACAAATACGAGGTGTAGGACATGAGCCCCTGGACATTGTCCCCCCGGACATTACCTCCCCCGGTAGAACATTATCCCCCACTCCATCTATAATATCATTACCTAAAATGATGCACAAAATATAACAACAGAGCTATATATGTTACATAGGGAGATTTTCTCGGGGGGATAATGTCCTACGCAAAATCGGGGGAGGGGTATGCCCGTGGCAGCTTTTGTCGGGGGGGGGGGGAAATGTCCGGGAGATAATGTTCAGGGGCTAATGTCCGTTCCCCGCAATTACGACCTTTACTGCTGCTTGCGACTTAAGTTCTTAACATCCAGTGAACGTTTCCATGTACAACATGTCAGGAACATTTGACGACTGACTAAGTGTAATAAATTAATAATATACTCTTAAGAGTGTATTTCGACCTATAGTCTTAATGCCTATATAGGCCTACGACTATACAGTATACACCCTATCATATTCTTGTGGATTTTTATGGATGATTTTCATGGGTGTAGGACATTTCCCCCCTGGACATTTTCTTCCCGGACATTTCCCCCCTGGACATTTTCTCCCCGGACATTTCCCCCCGGACATTTCCCCCTGGACGTTTCCCCCTGATTTCGACTAGGACATTTCCCCCCCCGGACATTTCCCCCCTTCTGTGCATACCACCTCAAATGACCATACAAGTCCTACCCTGAATTCTAGACCTACGCCTAGGCCTGTATAATTAAATCTGAAACTTTTACAACGATTCCTTTGAAGTAAATGCTAAGGAATCCACTTTGCTTAAATGGAAGCTGGATTGATGAAAATATTCTTGCTTAAATTGGAGCTGGATTGATGAAAATATTCTTGCTTAAATTGGAGCTGAATTGATGAAAATATTCTGGTTTAAATGGAAGCTGGATTGATGAAAATATTCTTGCTTAAATGGAAGCTGGATTGATGAAAATATTCTTGCTTAAATGGAAGCTGGATTGATGAAAATATTCTTGCTTAAATGGAAGCTGGATTGATGAAAATATTCTTGCTTAAATGGAAGCTGGATTGATGAAAATATTCTTGCTTAAATTGGAGCTGGATTGATGAAAATATTCTTGCTTAAATGGAAGCTGGATTGATGAAAATATTCTTGCTTAAATGGAAGCTGGATTGATGAAATTATTCTTGCTTAAATTGGAGCTGGATTGATGAAAATATTCTTGCTTAAATTGGAGCTGGATTGATGAAAATATTCTTGCTTAAATTGGAGCTGGATTGATGAAAATATTCTGGTTTAAATTGTTGAAGACAATAAAAGCAATGGTTTCCGCATACAGGAGGGAAATGTCCTAGGGTAGGGGGGAAAGGTCCAGGGGGGAAATGTCCGGGGGGAAATGTCCGGGGGGAAATGTCCAGGGGGAAATGTCCGTTCCCCGATTTTTATGTATAACATACAAATATAGGCCTTAACTATAATCTTACAATTTCAACTGTGATGTCTAAATGTATGGATATTCGCCACATAGGCCTATTCTTATATTGTTTTGCATCATTTTTAGGCGATGGTATCATATTTTTTCTCCATTGTAATGTGAATCACCCTACTGGGGGGTAATGTGTAGGGGGATTTTGTCCGGAGGGATTATGTCCGTGGGAAATAATGTTCAGTGGGATAATGTCCGTTGCCCCTCAGTCTCTGCCTGCCTGTCTGTATGTCTGTCTGTCTGTCTATCTGTCTGTCTCTCAACCAGTGACTCAGACAAACAGGTAGGCTAGATAGATCCACAGATCTACTAAACCGGGCATCGTAATACTCCCTAGGCTTCTTAAATAGCACTATTTCGCATGATTTCTGCTCATGGGCAATGAGTATTGTTTCCTGTTTACCAATGCCTATAAAGTAAAGTTAATGTTTGTTAAACTTTTTAAACTTTGCTTTCTGACCCGGGCCATCGTTTTCGAAACAGGCCTATACCTACTTTCTCAAAAAATGAGATAAGTTTACCACATGAACGTGTATCAAGCATCACTAATGCTTTATCAAGAAGAAATTTGTTAGAAATCAAAAGGTAATCATGTGAAAAGTGAAAATTTCCAGGAAAGGCAAGTGCTCTCTCTAGCCCCATGTGTGCAGGCGCCCATGACAAAGACAGACATAGAGTGGCCTTTTTCTGTCTGTCTCACTATAGCTTCCAAATCGGTTTACCGAATATGTTCTGGATTTCCATTATCTAGGCCTATCAATTTTGTCATTTTCTTCCATGCTCTCAGTGCAGCACTCTAAAGAAGGGAAAAGAACAGCAATTAGGTCTATAAAACGTTTCGCATGTCTGATTCATAGCCCTGCCTGCATATCTATTTCCTTTTCTCTGTCTGTAAGTCTGTCTCTGTCTGTCCAGATTAGGTCTGTCTGTCTAACTGACTCTAACAGTACATTATGCCTGTCTGTCTGACTCTCAGTCAGTGAATCAGACAGACGGGTAGGTAGACCCACAGACAGACAATGTAGTGTATAGACACGTCTCTGCACAGTGCCCGTCTCTCTGTGTATTGGATTTCAGTGTGAGACCTCTGCTGCGGGCGAATACTGACTTGGGCCCTGGACACTTATTTTGAATTTTTAATAAAAACATTTCTGTTGGTGTCTAAACGGACCCCACGTAAAAAGTTTACATATTATGAACCTTTTAGCTAACATACTTCTGCATAATATGTACAAAAATTTATGCATGGATATATATATATATATATATATACATGGTCACGTACGTATACGTGCGTATATGCATGCATGGATTTACACAGAGGAAGTTTATCGGCTTGCTAGAACTTCCCCCGTACTCTTGGGTTCCATCAAGGCTCGCAAACTCTCTTATTTCGGACATATCATTAGGCTCCCTCAGGATTCCTTGGAAAATGCCATCATGCTGGGTAACGTCGAGGGTTATCGACACCGTGGAAGACCGTTAGGGATAGTTGATTAAGTGGTTGTAGTGGTAGTTGGTAGTGGTAGTTGAGAGCAGTGTTAGGGGTAGTTGATTAAGTGGTTGCACTGGTAGTTGGTTGAGTGATGTTAGGGATAGTTGATTTAGTGGTTGCAGTGGTAGTTGGTTGAGTGATGTTAGGGGTAGTTGATTGAGTGGTTGCACTGGTAGTTGGTTGAGCAGTGTTAGGGGTAGTTGATTAAGTGGTTGCAGTGGTAGTTGGTTGAGTGGTTGCAGTGGTAGTTGGTTGAGTGATGTTAAGGATAGTTGGCTGAGTGGTTGCAGTGGTAGTTGTTTGAGCAGTGTTAGGGGTAGTTGGTTAAGTGGTTGCAGTAGTAGTTGGTTGAGTGATGTTAGGGGTAGTTGATTGAGTGGTTGCGGTGGTAGTTAGTTGAGTGATGTTAGGGATAGTTGATTAATTGGTTGTAGTGGTAGTTGGTAGTGGTAGTTGGTAGTGGTATTTGAGAGCAGTGTTAGGAGTAGTTGATTAAATGGTTGCAGTGGTAATTGGTTGAGTGATGTTAGGGATAGTTGATTGAGTGGTTGCAGCGGTAGTTGGTTGAGTGATGTTAGTGGTAGTTGATTGAGTGGTTGCAGTGGTAGTTGGTTGAGCGATGTTAGGGATAGTTGATTTAGTGGTTGTAGTGGTAGTTGGTTGACTGATGTTAGGAATAGTTGGTTGAGTGGTTGCAGTGGTAGTTGGTTGAGAAGTGTTAGGGGTAGTTGGTTAAGTGGTTGCAGTAGTAGTTGGTTGAGTGATGTTAGGGGTAGTTGATTGAGTGGTTGCAGTGGTAGTTGGTTGAGCAGTGTTAGGGGTAGTTGATTAAGTGGTTGCAGTGGTAGTTGGTTGAGCAGTGTTAGGGGTAGTTGATTAAGTGGTTGCAGTGGTAGCTGGTAGTGGTATTTGAGAGCAGTGTTAGGGGTAGTTGATTAAGTGGTTGCAGTGGTAGTTGGTAGCAGTGTTCGGGGTAGTTGATTAAGTGGTTGTAGTGGTTCTTGGTAGTGGTAGTTGAGAGCAGTGTTAGGGGTAGTTGATTGTGTGGTTGCAGTGGTAGTTGGTTGAGTGATGTTAAGGATAGTTGATTGTGTGGTTGCAGTGGTAGTTGGTTGAGTGATGTTAGTGGTAGTTGATTGAGTGGTTGCAGTGGTAGTTGGTTGAGCGATGTTAGGGATAGTTGATTGTGTGGTTGCAGTGGTAGTTGGTTGAGTGATGTTAGGGATAGTTGGTTGAGTGGTTGCAGTGGTAGTTAGTTGAGTGATGCTAGGGATAGTTGATTTAGTGGTTGTAGTGGTAGTTGGTTGACTGATGTTAGGGATAGTTGGTTGAGTGGTTGCAGTGGTAGTTGGTTGAGTGATGTTAGGGATAGTTGATTTAGTGGTTGTAGTGGTAGTTGGTTGAGTGATGTTAGGGATAGTTGATTGAGTGGTTGCAGTGGTAGTTGGTTGAGTGATGTTAGGGATAGTTGATTTAGTGGTTGTAGTGGTAGTTGGTTGAGTGATGTTAGGGATAGTTGATTTAGTGGTTGCAGTGATAGTTGGTTGAGTGATGTTAGGGATAGTTGATTTAGTGGTTGTAGTGGTAGTTGGTTGAGTGATGTTAGGGATAGTTGATTAAGTGGTTGCAGTGGTAGTTGGTTGAGTGATGTTAGGGATAGTTGATTGTGTGGTTGCAGTGGTAGTTGGTTGAGTGATGTTAGGGATAGTTGGTTGAGTGGTTGCAGTGGTAGTTGGTTGAGTGATGCTAGGAATAGTTGATTTAGTGGTTGTAGTGGTAGTTGGTTGAGTGATGTTAGGGATAGTTGATTTAGTGGTTGTAGTGGTAGTTGGTTGACTGATGTTAGGGATAGTTGGTTGAGTGGTTGCAGTGGTAGTTGGTTGAGTGATGTTAGGGATAGTTGATTTAGTGGTTGTAGTGGTAGTTGGTTGAGTGATGTTAGGGATAGTTGATTAAGTGGTTGCAGTGGTAGTTGGTTGAGTGATGTTAGGGATAGTTGGTTGAGTGGTTGCAGTGGTAGTTGGTTGAGTGATGTTAGGGATAGTTGATTTAGTGGTTGTAGTGGTAGTTGGTTGACTGATGTTAGGGATAGTTGGTTGAGTGGTTGCAGTGGTAGTTGGTTGACTGATGTTAGGGATAGTTGATTAAGTGGTTGCAGTGGTAGTTGGTTGAGTGATGTTAGGGGTAGTTGATTGAGTGGTTGCGGTGGTAGTTGGTTGAGTGATGTTACTAATGTTAGGGATAGTTGGTTGAGTGGTTGCAGTGGTAGTTGGTTGACTGATGTTAGGGATAGTTGATTAAGTGGTTGTAGTGGTAGTTGGTTGAGTGATCTTAGGGGTAGTTGATTGAGTGGTTGCAGTGGTAGTTGGTTGAGCAGTGTTAGAGGTAGTTTGCTGAGTTGTTGCAGTGGTAGCTGGTTGAGTGGTGTTATGGGTAGTTGATTGAGTGGTTGCGGTGGTAGTTGGTTCACTGATATTAGGTGTAGTTGGTTGAGTGGTTGCAGTGGTAGTTGGTTGAGTGATGTTAGGGATAGTTGGTTGAGCAGTGTTAGGGGTAGTTTGCTGAGTTTTTGCAGTGGTAGCTGGTTGAGTGGTGTTATGGGTAGTTGGCTTAGTGGTGTTGCTGGTTGTCGTTCGATTGGTGACAGTGGCCGTTGGTTGAGTTGTGTTGCTGGTGGTCGTTTGTTTGGTGACAGGGGTGTAGGACATTAGCCTCCTGGACAAAAGCCTCCCGGAATTAGCCCCTGGAACCCCCCCCCCATTTTGTTTAGGTACTAATTGTGTCAGTAGGCCTAAGCTTATATATAGACTTAGATTTGAAATGAACGAATGGGAATCGTAAGCATATACAGTAGGCGGCCTACTTGTTAGTGTCAGTTTGGGCTACAACGAAGGTTTGTTAAAGTCAGTTAGGAATTAAACTTTTATCTAGATTACACAAACTTTGGACTTATAATTTTTTACATTTATGAGAGACTTTACAAATTGAGTTGTTCGCATCGTTCTACGATTAGCCTAATATCTTTAAATGTTTTATAATATGCGTAATAAAACTTCTATTAACTTTGCATATTGATACAATGTTGCACTAATGTCCAATGTAGACTTATATATATATATTATACGGTATATTCGCTTAACTTATGCCTATTGTTATATTTTATGCATAATTTTTAGGTAATGATGTAATGGACTGGGGGTCTAATGTCCTACTTCGGGGGCTTTTGTCCGAAGGGGCTAATGTCCGGGAGCTAATGTCCGTTCCCCGGTGACAGTGGCCGTGGTTAAACGAATGGGAATCGTATAGAGCCTATAATAGGCCTACAGTCTATTTGTTTAGTGTCCTACCATAAAGGTTTTGTTAACGTCAGTTAGTCTACGTCTCAGCTTCGTAGACTTATTAGCGTCGTTTCAATTCAAAATTAGATTCAATAGATTAGAGAAATGAACGAATGGGTATCG